>LQRL01089173.1:0-22588 GCA_001703475.1 Hydroides elegans
CTATATATTTCGAAGGCTTAATCCTAGAATGCGACAGTTTTTGCTTGTTTACTCGAAAGTTTGTATTTGTCACTTAGGAGGTTTTTCCATATCACTGTAGAGGTACCGTAAATCGTTTAGGTGTGGAAAGACCATTAGTGCCTTTGCGGGGAATCACAAAACCGACGTCGCGCTATACCGACGCCTCAGTGGCGCCTGTCTAATCGCAGCGAACGCATTAACGATGCATCCTCACGATTATATTATAAGAAAGTCGTCGCCGAACGGTTTACGTTTATATGGAGGATCCCCGCTTCTATGGAGTCTAATATGGAGTCTTATCCTCACCAGGCAAACATCAGCGTCGAATCTATTAAGCGTCTTCGGGAATAAAGACTTTGAGAATATCTATAATAACAACAACGATGTGGTTGAATTCAATCGGGATGAAGATGCGGGCTCCAAGGGGGATTATGCGAATCATTTTTCGAATCGGATACCAATGTTCAACGGACCTCACGATAACGAAGACAAAAGCTTTACACAGTTTCACCCATCGGGTGGGGTTCCTAGCGGTCCCATTGGTAGCAATGCTTTACCTCAGTCGTCTCCCTATGGACAGGATTATGTGGCGCCAAAATATATGATTGAGCTCTATGAGAAGTTCGAGTCGGATCGCTATTCGCATCCCATGGCCAATATCGTGAGGAGTTTTGTCAACATCTATGATGGTAAGACATTTTAACATATATCTTTTGAATCAAATATTTTCTTAAATTTCGGATAGAAGCTGAAACGATTTATTACATATTTGGATTTAATGTGTATGCTTTTTACAAAACAAGATGAATACTAACAATTGTATGTTTCAATTAGAAAATCGAAAAATATGGCTTGTATAAATCAATTTATAGTGAACAAACAGATTTTTGCAGATTGAGTATAACACTCATGCGTATACAGCTTCTTAGATACATAGAGTCTATTCTTAGATATAGACAACACATTGTTATAGTAGTTTAAGTAAAAAACAAAGATCAATTTTCGATGAGCTTTTTTGTTGTTTATGCAAACGATAAAATGATTCCTCTAATAATTGTATGAACGAATAATAGTTGTACCACAAAACCCGACGTTCAATTTTTCCATAACATTTGAAAGGTGTATTTTGTTATAACTTGAATTAAAACCAGCATTTAGTTATATTTGTTTTGATTTTATTATCCGATCCGGTTGAAGAGCAGTAGAATCTATCATATTGAAATAAAAAGCTTTTAAGAATCACTAAAAAGCAGCAATGAAATGAATACGGACTAGCAAATAAATATTCCGGTAAAATAAATCTGAATGACTCAAGTCTACTAAAATTCAAATTATCTGAAATATCGGCTAATATGTATTCAGTAACAAAAAAAAATACTTACGGCATAAAAAAGGAGATGGTTAAAATTGTATACATTCGTTTTTTTTAATGTTAAATATATTTAAACAAAATATTGAACTGTAAAGAAATACAAGCGATAATTGTCAACCAAGACATGATATTTCAACATATTTAAGTGCTCTAAATGCTTGAATATATGCAAACGTTTACTTGATTATCCGGAACTTATCACTTGACTATTCATACCAAATTACATACGGTTTTAGTCCAACCTACAAATCTTATTATTTATAATAACAGTCACCTTATATATCTTATGAATCATACACATTTTTACCAAACTGAGTACGTAAAAAAACACCTTTTTATAAATACAATTGAATGTGTTATTTTTGTTATTAAATTTCTTAATCTTTCATTTTTATTAACTTTATTTGTAGTATCTCATTTATATTGTTATTTATTTTTTATTGTCATTAAGAAAACTCAAACATTTATCTTGATTGTACATCTTATTTGAAATCCGAGGATTTCTATTTCATACAACAGACAGTTTTCGCTATATCTTAAAAAACTTAATCGGAAGGACTGGACCGTTGTCCTCGTTTCATTTTGACTTTATCTGTTTGAGTTATTCATACATTCGATTTTAATGGCGATTTATAAGATTGCAAATAAATTCTAGTGTTATTAAATTGAAAACATTTTTTTATTGGTTATATGAAGTTGACATTATATCAGGGAACTACAAAAAAAAACATTTTTTTTTTAAAATAAGCGTGTTATATGAATATTCACAAAAACCATCGAAACGGCTTTAAGCTCTGTACAGAATGAAAACGCATAAAAATACAACTTTGTCAGGTAATCATTACGCTAAGGCTTTCAAATTAGCCATAACGTTTAAAAATCGAATGATTCATAATGTATGATAAAAATGTGTGCCAATTACTAAATATAGGCAAGCTACATTAAAAAATAACGTCAAAAAATTTTGACTGAAACTTACATGTTTTCTTCTCAAATGAGAAGCGCGTTTAAGACAGTCCGAGTGTTCATATCAAGAGTGAAATTTCAATACAAACAATGGTCGAAAAAACCTGCCGCCGTTTTTGAATGAAAACATAGTACTTAAGCTCTGTACAGAATGAAATTTTCGCCGTTAAATTTTCGCGCTAAAATATTAAACACTTGAAAATATTGTATGTAAATGATTGTTTTATACTGTTTGTTTATTTCTATATGAACCAATGTTATGTTAATAATCATGTGTGAAAGTTTGGTTGCAGTACAAGAAATGGTTGCATAGATATTGCATAATTTGTGAAAATCGCCGCGATTTTTACTTTAAGTTAAATATCAAAGCAACCATTTGAAATAATGCAACCAAACCTTCACACATGATAAACAACACATTAATATTTCATATAGTAATAAACAAACAGTTCAAAACAATCGTTTACATATGGTATTTTGAAATTGTAAATATTTAGGTGCGAAAATTTTACGGCGAAAATTTCATTCTGTACAGAGCTTTAATCCCTTGTGTTCATCCGTTTTCGCACTAGATTTTAACTGCGATTTTATAGTCGCCCAATACATTCTGTGACATAATAAACCTTTTGAATATGCTTAATATTAAATGGGAGAAAGCAAATGTTAGGGCGAAAACCGGTGAATACTCGTTGTGACTGTTCGCGCATAAAATAGGCGCGATTTTTCATTCTGTACAGAGCTTTAAGGATGCATTTCTCAATTTCCCATTTGGTATTATTTAAAAGAAAGGCACATTTGTATTCGAAAAAAAAAAAGAAACAAAACTTCAGGATGAAAATGGTTAGAATCGTGAGTGAATAAGAATCGTCTCAGGAGCATATTGTAATCTTGTTATTCTATTCATATTGTATGATCATGATTTAGATTTAAAGCAGATTTTACATCAAGTGTCTCATTCCAAAAATATACCAACAACACAACGTTTGATCATGGTATATAGTGCTTAATTTGTGACGCGAATTCATATGAATTTAAATTTATTGTTATGCATGTTGCACTGCATATTAAGTCCCAAAAATAACTAATGTAAATTATAAGAACATATTATTCATACTAATATGTGTGTTCTTAATAAAATTAAGACTGTTGAGGTTTATCCTTGAGCTTAACTATTCAAAGCGGCCGGGTGATACGGATCTAATCCAAATTGAAAAAATAATTTTTGGCTTATGTTGTTTAATATATTTTTTTAAAATGATATACAAATAAATATAAAGTGGCGCGCGGTCCTAACTTCTCCATTTCTCTTACGTTTAGCATTTAGCGTTTAATGTTTAAAGGTTTGCAAGATCAGAATAAAGCGTTTAACGTTTAGCGTTTAACGTTTAGCGTGCGATGAAAGGGCATTCTAGAAGTTAAGATGACCACTCATAATGATGTCCCTTATATACCCCTTAGACATGTGGCTGGTTATGGTTAAGCGTTTAGCGTTTAACGTTGAGAGTTTAGCGTGTAACGTTAAGCGTTTGTGCGTTTTAGCGTTTAGCGTTTAGAGTTTAAGGGTTTAGCGTTTAGCGGTTGTGCGTTTAACGTTTGCCACGATAAGTTAGTAATGTGCGCAACTGTACCATAAATATACAAGAGCGTTTCTCATTTTCAATTTATAAAACAGATCCTTTGGAGAGAACAGCTTCTGAGTCCATCAACTCTATACCCGGTGATTCAAAGACCCCGACGCGACGTCACATCATGAAATTCAACGTCTCGTCCGTAACGAGAGACGACGAGATCCATTTAGCCGAGCTACGACTCTACACTCTGGTCGAAGCCGATAGAAACAGTTACTATGGTACTCCCGCAGGTCTTTTAACGGTTTTACTACAATTCACAATCTGTGTGTACTCGAAGGGTGCCCCACCAATAAGTGATTGTTGGTTTGAAGGTGTTTGTTTGAAATGCTCACATGAAGTGTAGCTTGGTTTTGGTGAAATATGACAAAATCTATATTTCTGAAACAACCAGATTTGTAATACGTGATATTTTAAAAGTCAATTGCAGTCGAAGTATTAATTTTTCTGGCTTTCTGAAATTCAAGAGCTATAAGTTGCTTCATTCACACAATTTAGTATTTCAAAAAGCTGTTTTAAATTTGTTTGAAAATAGCTAAATCTTTTACGGGGTGCCCTTCTGTTCCTGTCAGTTGTGATTGTGTCATGGCGTTTGCTATTTCTAATTTTGCCTTGGTTCTTGCATGATTTCACAAAACGACTATCTGGAGAGGAATTTTACAACCTTTAAAATCTAATACAGGCAAAATCGAAGTGGTACGCTTTGTTAGGTATATAACAGGCGCGGATTTAGAGGGGGGGTGCATCCGGCGCACGCCCCCCTGTTCGCCCTTATATGTAAGACAAAAAAAAAATAAGTTGCGCCCCCGGTTCAGCCTGATAATTTATACTGTTGCGCCCCAAGGTTCAATATTCTCTGGATCCGCGCCTGTATAAACGCATTGTAGTAAGGGACATAATAGTAATGCTTATGAATATGCGTTTATTGAGCCTATATTAGCTTAAGCAAATAATCAGTTTAATTGTTATTTATTTTGTATGTACAGTATAAAAATTCATTTTGAAAATTCATTGACTTTAAATCAATCAACAACTGTCAAAAGCTAACATTTTTACCACAATACATGTGTGAATAATCGTTTTTATTTTCGTTTAACCATTTAGAATACCGATAGTGTAAAATTATTGTTTAACAGGAAACAACCGCGAGGTGGAGCTATACGAACACGTGGACTTAGAGGACAACATGCCCGGAAATGAGATTTTGCTCGACAGAAAAGAGATCTATGGAAGCAAGAGTGGGTGGGAGACTTTTATAATCACTGATGCGGTCAAAAGGTACGTTTCTCAGCGGTAATATTGAACAAGTTAAAGTTCTTTCCCATTTGGCAAAGATGCGTTGGTAAAACGTTGCTTTCCAGCCTGAGCTTGAAAACAAGTTTAGGCACATATAAACATTTTTCAGACGTCAATTACGCCCAGATGTCTGTCTTAAGTCCGAATTCGATGTGACGATATGCAAAGTATGTTTACGCTCCCGTGAAACAACGCCATTGAAACTTTCATACGTCCTTTCAACGTCTGGCGTGGGTAAATTTCTACATAGCGACGATGAACCTTTAATTCCATAAATTGTAAAAAAAACCGGGACCGGGATGGCAAAATATGGCATCATATATTTATTTCTATTCTTCAGCTGGGCCCGAAGCGAAGTTCAAGTAAAGACCGTTGAGGTTCGCATTTCGACGATTCACGCGCGCTACGTTCCCGCCAATGTAGACATTGAAACCAAACCGCACCGCGAGAATGAACCGCTGCTCGTAGTGTTTTCAAATGACAAAAAGAAGGTGAATTGACATTTAGTAATCTACATGAATATAGTTATTATATTATAATGAGATTTTGTTTTATAAATTTAATTCTAGAACTCTATGATTTACGAACGCTCATGCCATCAATTTTTTTTTAAACTGTTAGACTTGGTTTATGTTTCTTCACAAACGTATATATTCTACTATGCATTTATAAAATCTTAAAAACGCATGTATTCGATGATATCAAGCACATAAACGTTATATGAAATTAAATTATGATTATGTTTCCAAAAATTTGAAGATTAAATCCGAGAAGAAGGAACTCCACGAAATCATAATGCACTACGAATCGGAATTCGGCAACTTCCAAGACGATATGGAATGGGAATATTATGATGATTACGAAGACGAAGGTCCTGAGGATCACCATGTCAACAAGCGCGATACTTCCGGAATCGATGAAAACGACCTTCCGTCTATAACAAAGCGCGTCCGGCGTCCGTATAATTCCACCGAACTGTTACTCGCTTATAAAAGGCAAAAACTGCGCGATATGTACGAACAGCTGATGGCAATGGAGACGGAGATTGAAGAAGAAGAGGAAAATGCGAAAACCGGAAATGCGGAAACCGGAAGTGATAACGAAGAACGAAACCGGAAACGAAGGTCAGCGGGAGGCGGCGGAAGAAGGAGGCGCAAGACGAATTGTCATCGAAAGAGGTTGCGAGTGAATTTCCAAGATATCAAGTGGCATAATTGGATCATTGCGCCAAAAGGATATGATGTGAGTATAAGTTGTTGGTGACTAGGTTTATTTATCTCGTTTATCAGAATATTCTAGATTTATGTATATTAATGTAGTGTAGAGAAATTTATTCGTCCTATATCCGAATACGGAGGGCGAAATTCAAACGTGTTTGTTTTCAATTGAAGTTATCTACCGATAGTTCCTTATTATCTGCTATCTTTTTCGTTTACGAAAACGGAGCAGGTTATATTTTTGGTCCGTTTTTGTTTGCGAAATTTGTCACCTCCATAACTTTGTCTTAGAAGTTATGAACAAACATCACAAGTATACCATAATATAACATAGCACATGAAGTTATTTATCGGCTGGTTAAAATTATGAAAAATTGCTTTGGCTGATAATAAACGTGGAAAAATAAAATGTTTTATGTAAGCGACGTCGAATCTCACGACATCCCTGTAAAGCTTCAAATGTATAACAGTATTCTAATTAGCCAGAGTGACCCTTGAACCCTATTTCGTCTTCTCTTATTGGCTGCCTTTAATTAGCAATGCGAAATACACATTGACTTGTTATGCCATTTAACACACGTCAATCAAGAAGGGCACTCCACGACACATTTTTCAAAAAGTTGTTAAATCGCCTTTATACAATATTACAATTACGAACAACAACAAAATAATGCTTTTTGAACATTAATATTTTGCAAAAAGGTGTTCATTTTTTCCAAGCCAGCTGGGCGTTTTTCCTTTTCTAGCCAGCTTGGAGCAAAAAGAGAACACCTTTTGAGAAATTTGAAATGTTGAATATAACTAACTTACCTATAATATATTGCAAATAACAGTTTAATAAACAATTGCAAGCAAGTTATAACAATTTTGAACTAATTATTCTCCCTAATTATAACGAAAATTAAGAAAATATCGAAAAAGGTGTTCCTCAAACTGCTAAAATCTCCAAGCTAGAACGGATTTTCTCCAAAATCTCCAAGCCAGGTGGAATTTGGTTGGGAACACCTTTTTGGGGGAACAGCTCGTGAGGTGCTCTTCAATCAAAACGCATATTCAATAGAGTGGGAGCTGAGTAGGCGGGCATTGTCGATGTAAATATGACGTAATTATTGCGTCAAAGTGCAAATGCTGCGTTGGGACAGCCCTTCTTATGGTTGGTTGTTTGGGTAAAGCGCATGCATGCATTAAAGGGTGTTGTTATTTTAAGTGAAGAAAGATAAAATGGATAGACTATCCATGGCAACATGCATGAGAGATTATATAGATTTATGTTAGAACTCGCATGGAATAAAAATGTTAGTATGCAAATATGGTCTAGATAAATAAAGTTTCAATTTCATTTCTCATAAAAAAGGTAGTAGATTTTTATGCGCTACCGAGCATAATTTTACTCTAGTTTTAAGTTCCGTCTGGTTCATTATTTTAAAAATGCCAAGCAAGTTTTGTTAAGTTCCTTTAATGACAGAAAATAAGCCATATGTTAGAATAATAAGCATAATTGCAGTTTCCTTGCTTAAAAATGTGCTGTTGGAAGAAGGGCATCCCACGACACATTTGTCAAAAAGTAGTTAAATCACCTTAAACGACATTACAAGTATGATATACAAAAAAGTAATGGTTTTTGAACATTTTGCAAAAAGGTGTTCCTTTTTTCCAAGCCAGCTGGGCTGTTCCTCCTTTGCTAGCCAGCTTGGAACAGAAAGGGAACACCTTTTGCGAAAATTGAAATGTTGAATATAACTGAATTACTTGTCATATATTGTAAATAATAGTTTATTATACAATTACAAGCAGGTGTTATCAGTTTTGATATAATCATACTCAATATTTATTACGAAAATGAGGAAATTCTCGAAAAAGGTGTTCCCCAATCTGCTAAAATCTCCAAGCTAGAATGAATTTCCTGAAAATTTCCAAGCCAGCTGGAATTCGGTGGGGAACAGCTTTTTGGGGGAACAGCTCGTGAGGTAGCTATTTCCGATTCCGAGCAAAGTACCACGTCTATATTTAGAGTAAAGGGCAAAAACCTCCCCTTCGCACGCAAACTGGTGTTGTTTAAAAAGGTTAGGAACATATTTTGACTCAAAATCTCTGCCCTTTTTCCGCTTTTTAAAAAGTGCAAAAGTGTTAAGATATGATTAATGATATATCCCAAGCTCACCATACTCTTTCCTCACACCTCCATAATCTGAGGGATTAAGAACCAGTGGTAGCCTCTGGGTGATACAACGAAGCGATTCCCACATATTCTGATATGTCCGAACAAGAATACAACTAAATGTTTACCCATTTACGCACATATCTACTATTAACTATTTTCTACTGCTGTGTGACCTTCAGCTATCCATTCCTAAGAGGAAGTACAAAGGGGAAACAAGTCCAAGTTCCGGTGTAGATCGCTTAGTATTTCATGAACCATGGCAGGGCTAAGAGGTCTGTGTATGGACCCAGTGTAAAATATCCTCATTTCCCATATAAATCATCCTTTTGTTTTGACGCCGCCGAAATGATTGGATTTATTGGAGTTTTTGTAATTGTTTGGTCTACTTTTTGTGTCTTATACGTGATAGGTAATTCATATTTGCGTATAAAGAAAAACAAGGAAGGACATTGTTATCGCATAAAATAGACTCCAGTTATCACTATATCACTTACGCATTTTGCGAAGAATGTTGGTATTTAATATTTCCGTAAGTTATTTTTGGTATACATTCTTCAGAATTCATGAAATATTTTACAGCTTTTTCTGCAAAAAGCAATATTGTTCCCCACTAAATACTATTAATGATACTCCCTCCATTCTTTCCCACGCAATTTGCACTTATCTAAAAATGTACAATGTCACTATAAGGAATGTCAGAGGGTGTATGAAACATGACGACTCTGGCTCTATCATATTGAACTAGAACATCAGTAAAGCTTGGTCCCAATTTATTACATGTATGATATGTATATATGATGTCACTCAAAAGTAATAAAATAATATTTCTAAATTATATTGTCTCATTTAGTTAACTGTTTTTATATCTCTCTCTTCCACATATTAATGATAAATTGCTTAACCCATAATCTGCAATAGATTTTGTAGAATTTTGCTTATATCGTTGCTTATATGCTTATATAGGCACGAAAATGTTTTATCTCTCTCTTCCACATGCTTGTATATGGGCATATTGACTATGTTGACAAGAAATTGCTTGACCCATAATTTGCAATAGAGTTTGTAGACTTTTGCTTATATAGTTGCTTATATGCTTATATAGGCACGAAAATCATTTATCGATCATAACCATTCTTAACACATAACATAATATAGATTATAAATCATGATTATACTCTTGCTTATATGCTTATGTAGGCATGGGAATGCACGGGCCGCTGCACTTTTCCCATGAGCGAACATCTTACACCAACCAAACACGCCATTATCCAGACGCTGCTACACACACACTTCCCAAAGAAGACCACGCGAGCGTGCTGCGTACCGACGCAATTGGATCCTATTTCGGTGCTGTACGTGGATGAGAAAAATGTGGTGACGTATAAATACAAGTATGAAGGGATGGTGGTGGCATCGTGTGGGTGTCGGTAGCCAGTAGGATCTTTTTGAAAACGGTATTTAATAAGAAAATAAGGGCGCTTTACCAAATTCACCATTTTGAGATTGGAATGGAGCGAATATTTTGTGGTCAAACCTGATGAACGATCCCGAAGGGAAAGTTGTTTCAGAGCAATCGTAAATCAAAATTCCAATCTGAATAGTGTATCAATATAACCTGTTGTAGTCACAGAATTACATAGAAAAGTATTCATACAGTAGAACTTCGTTAACTCGAAGTGCCCGGGAATTAGATTTACTTCGAGTAAACCGGGAATTCGAGTTAACCGTGTTTTCTAGGTTTCAACTTCGTTAGGCCATAAATAACGTATTCTATGTATATCACGCAAATATGCTTTAACATTTTAATTTGAATAGAGATACACATATTGATTCAAAGGATATCTTCTTAAACACAAAGTTTTATGTTTTCCATGCTTTTCGTCATTAATAGAATTAAGGACATTCAGAATATATTCTTCTTTTTAACTTGTGGATATCGATGAAATCGGTCACAAAATATGTTCATGCTTACATTTATGTATGCAATATGGAGACCCCTTTATCCCACTCTATGAACATGTTTTGTTGAAAGTAAAACTGTATTTGGAGGCCCTACCACTAATCATCCCCAACGCAAATGCAAACGCAAATGCTATTTTAAACATGTTTTAATGAAAGTAAAACTGAATTCGGGGGTCCAACCACTAATCCCCCACGCAAACTTCAGGCCACTTCAAATTGCTCTTTGACCATATTTTGCTGAAAGATTCCTTGGATTATTGACTTGTTATTGTATTGATAGCCAAATATATACAAGTTTTCACTATTTTTTGAGACCAAATTTACTTCGAGTTAAAAAAAAAAACTTCGAGTTAACCGTGGTTTTAAAGGACTTATGTAAGTAAAAAAAATAACGGGACTGCAAAATCACTTCGAGTTAACCGGGAATGCGAGTTAACCGTGTTCGAGTTAACGAGGTTCTACTGAATTTAGAATGGGCAGTTGTGATTCTCTTTAACAAGCAATGTCAGGCTTTGATGTATATCATATTACACATATGTAATAACTTGTATAATTTGGGTTAGAAACAAAAGACTGAGTCGAAAGTTTGTTAAAAAACGAGTTGTAATGTTTTCGGGTTGGGAACAAAAATTCATGGTAAGTACACTATATAAGCAATGTTATGTGCGCCTAGATTTGAAGAGGCATAAAATGAACATACTGCAGAATGAAAGAGGATAGTAACTGTTGTGAGGCATAAAACAATTTGAGTGTTTAATTGACATTTAAACTGCCCTTTGTATATTTTATTTTTGTTTGTCGTATGTCACATATATTTAGTGCACACTGTAAATAGACAGATTATTGTTAATTTCTATTGACTGTATCTTATATTCTAGCATCAAGAATATGATCCTAGAATTTCGATTCTGGAGAAGCAATTGTGGGACACCGCACACAATCCTAGCAAATAAGTTTCTATAAAATGTACAAAAATATGAAGCTGCATGGATTGTTTTAGCAATGGTCAGTTAACGTTTATATTAAGACTTCCAATAAATAAAGTTGAATTTTATTTGCAGATTATACCGATACTTCGAAGCACATGCCCAGATTTACAAATATTGTTATACATCACAGGCACTGATGAGCCTTTCAATTAAATAAAATTTCGGTTTTGGTTGTGTGTGGTGTCTCTTTCCATCTCTCAGGAACTTGGGCTTCAATACAAGATGTTGTATTTTAGTGTTATTATTAATGTCTTTATAAATCGTATAAACTTATAAATGTATTTATCTGTAACAAGTATTTGAATTGATTTTATGACTGTTCAAATTTGGAATATTTCAATGATTTTTTTCTTAAAGTCTGAGTCTATAAGCTTACAAATCTACTCTCGGCATTGAAGTTTCTTGATTAGTCAACGTTTGAAAATATGAAAATGCCAACTATTGTTTTTCTATTTTTATTTGCTACTATCTATGTATTTTTTAAATATTAGAATCATTATTCCTATAAATCTAGTTCATTTTTTTCAGCTAACGTGTGTTTTCTGTATACGAAGTGCAATTATTTAATTAATAATACCCGGTAGTGACATACAAATTGAGTTTAATGTGATATTGTATAAGAAAATATAATATGAACGTGTATCATAAACGAATATTTTTTTGTTTGAAATATGAATGCTGCTAGATTACAATCAATGAATTTATTCTTTGCTGGGCTACAGAGTTTATAGAATGTCTTTATCACATCACATATATTTAAAACAATACCCTTCTCACCATAATGTATGAAGAGTACCTCACGAGCTGTTCCCCAAAAAAGCTGTTCCCCACCAAATTCCAGCTGGCTTGGAAATTTTGAGAAAATCCATTCTAGCTTGGAGATTTTAGTAGATTGAGGAACACCTTTTTTATAATTCCCTCATTGTCGTTTTAAATATTGAGATTTATTATTTCGAAATTGATTAAACCTGCTTGTTATTGTATAATAATATGGTATTTACCAAATTTGATAGGTAATTTAGTTATATTCATCATTTCAATTTTCGCAAAAGGTGTTCCTTTTCTGTTCCAAGCTGGCTAGAAAAGGAAAAATAGCTCAGCTGGCTTGGAAAAAGTGAACACCTTTTTGCAAAATTTTAATTTTCAAAAACCATTATTTTGTTGTTTTTCATACATGTAATGCTGTTTCAAGGCTATTTGATTACTTTTTGAAAAATGTGTCGTGGGGTGCCCTTCATGTATAAATCATTTTCACATATTATCAATGGCATTACGGAATGTCGCAATTAAAGTATCTTATTTTAGTCTTATTGTAACTTTAAAACAGTTTTACGCTATATACTACTGTGATAAGAGGTCGCCATAGCACTTCGATATATGTATGAAACGTATACAAATACACGCTTATATAGGCACATCCTGAATAGATATAGCCCGACAGAGGGCATATCTTAGATACAATCTGGACGCTGTACTGCTCTGAGTTGCCGAGGGGTGGGGGTTCGTATTATGGGGGAAAGGTGAATATGTTTGATGTAATAATTGATTAATTGCATTCATGATTTCGCGGAAGGCGGAGTTAAATGTGTGTGGTTTTTTTTTACGAATTTCACATTTATTTACAATGTAGTTGCATAATTTGATTGGTCAAACTTGGTTTCGCGCAGCTATGGATTAGAATCCGGATGCCAAAGAAATATTTTCCTTTTGACTTCAATAACAAATACTTCCCATGAAGTTATACATACGCCTGTTGCAGAGAAAAGTTTGAAACTAAGCAGATGGGGATAGATAAGGTCCTCTTAGATAAGTCTTGTCTGTCAGTGATAAGACAATTTGCAGAAAAAAAACATTCAAACTCTTTTCCAGTGGCTCTGTTGTGGTTTTAATGCTTTGTAAATAATTGCTGTTCTTTAGAGCTGATTTCGATGTTAGAAAGGTTACAAATCAATGAGTAATGTTTTGCAATTATGTTGTCTAATTGAAGACTGTAATTTCGTAACGATTTCAGTGCGGTTAGGGGAAGAGAGTTTACCCCAAATAAGTAAATATATATAAATAAAATATTTCCTTTGTACAAAGTTTTAGAAAGGTGTTCGATGTTAGAAAGGTTACAAATCAATGAGTAATGTTTTGCAATTATGTTGTCTAATTGAAGACTGTAATTTCGTAACGATTTCAGTGCGGTTAGGGGAAGAGAGTTTACCCCAAATAAGTAAATATATATAAATAAAATATTTCCTTTGTACAAAGTTTTAAATGATGGAGTCGACCGAGTGCTTTAGCCGTCTTTGTTTACAGTCCATTAGCAAAAATAATGGCTCATGAATACAAAAGAACTACAAACTAAATGAGTAATAAAGTTCGCAACAAGGTGACTTTTTGATCGAATACCGTTCAGTATTGTGGTAAAGACATCACAAAGGTTTTTTTTTTTTTAAGTCGAATTACCCTTCAAGAGGTGCCGAATATGTAGTGGCCACTAAGATGTTGGCTTGAACCATAACACTTTTAATAATTGTATTTCATGTTGTGAGATATCTAGTCATTGTACATGTAGTTACAAGTTTTGCATTTTGTGACCAGTATTGATTGACGTGGCGTGTTTGATGTATATATTTCGTGATAAGTTATAAATAAAGGTATTAAAATCCATATAATGCCTTTTTTAGTTATCTATTGCGTGAATTGATTCCAACTCGGCAAAGGTCGCCAGTACTACGTGGCTTTCAGACGTGGCTTTTTTTTTATCAGATACATTCTTTACGTCTCGACGTCGAACGCTTTGTCCGACTTAATTGCGACGTTGTTTTTACGTCCGCAACGAAATAGGACGATCAGAAAACCCTAATATGAGCCCAAATATGAACGTCCTTTTGATGTTTCTCGACGTTTGGAATTGGGGTTTATAATTAAATTTATGAAATGATTCAAAATGATTGTTGACTTACAAAAAATACAATTTGGAATGTGATTTGACAATTGCACTAACATGCACTTTCAAACGTAACAACTGACAAACACTTGTGATTACAGGACATTTCAATGTCAAGTTCATAACCATATCACATGTTATGTAAAATACATACAAGTTCATACATACATTTATGTATAGACTCTATTAACGACACAAATTATGAACCCTATTGACCTAGTTAACCGGGCCTATACAGTGCTTTAAAATGATCCATTGTCAATCATACAGTGCTCTTTTACTTTTCAACGAAAATCGCCAGTGTTGCAGGGAAAAAAAGTCCCTGGAAAATAATATCCTTTCCAGCCTATGTTTTAATGATGAGCGCTGAGGGGTTTTTGGACGGGGTAAACAATTTTTCTCGCAACATTTGCGCTGTAAGTAATCAACAGTAGTTTAACATTAGTACCAACGTTTGCATTGACAACGTTTAAATAGATTTTTGACGCGTCTCCGAAAGTACATAAATTTCTTAAACCACATGTGATGTTGCTTAAATTACTTATACAATGCAGTAGTCAACTCTAATTAAACGACTCATAAACAACATACATTATCAATAGACTATATAGTTTATCAATAACAGCAGTATATAAACAGGTCAAGGAGTTCAAAATGCACGAACATACATGTAACATGCATCTATCACTGTCGATTTCAAGCATTGATATCACAGACATAATAAACTTAATCAAAGATATAAAGATGTACATGTAGATCCATATTGAAGTATCATATTTGCGAAAGGACTAGCTGACTCCTATATACTGCTTGCTGGAAGACAGGTTAGTCAACTATATATTGAAATAACAAATATATAAAATATACAATTTATTAAGAATCGAAGCTGTGAAGAAGCACGTAGGGTGTATGCAATAGAATCTATAGCATTAATTTGGTAACCTATCACAATTTTAGCAAATAATGTTAACACATAACGATCACGAAGAATTACGATATTCAATGATTCATATATATTCTCATTCATGCTGCATCGCCTGAATGATGTAAATGATCGATAGTAACTCAACAGTTATATTAGCAGGACACTGATTTCTAGCTGATGCCATTTTTATTAGTAATATAATTCTACATGCGGTAGCTTTTATGAAACGTAATGTTGTATTATTTCTCGACATGCATTACTGTATATTGTATTCATTTCAAATATGCTATCCAGTTTTCATAAAAACCTCGTTACAATGGATAACTACATGTATATAGAATGTAGTTTACTGTTTATTGTATTTATTACATAAATGAGTTAGCCTATTTTATTCCCCAATTCGGTGTATGATTAATATAAACATTTAATAAGTCTTCATTTGTATTTTGTAGACACTGCATAACCATGGGCCACCAAACTACTCAAAGCGAAGTGCGCAACCGCACCGCCCCTAACTTCCGGCAACGCTATGATTCCGCTCCAACTCTCCTTTTACCAAAAGTGCAACTCCCCAACACCAACACAGACCGCCATCCCATCCTCAGCCTCATCCTTCACTCCATCCTCTGCGTCCTTGTCCTTGTCGTCACGCTTTGTATACTTCCGTTTCTACTGCCATTATCGCTCATTTTCCGGATTTATAGGAATGTGTTAATTGCGCAGATTGAGAAACGCGAGGGAAAGAATGCGATGGTAATGAAAAGCACGGATTGCATGTGGTTGCAGGATAGTGAGAAAAATAGGGCTGTTATTAATAGTGTTATGTTTATGAAGGGTAGCATGGATATTGATACGTTTGTGAAGATTATACAGGAGCGCCTTATTGATGCCAAAGATCCGGATAATCCAAGTGAGAAATGGTTTCCCAAGAATACAAAGTATGCCACGCAAATATTGCATCGCTATACATGGAAGGAAGAGGAGAATTTTCAGATTTCTGATCACGTGTTCCAATATGATAAGCCAATGCCGGAGACGAAGGAAGGAGTGCAGGAACTGATAGGTGGGTTTTTGCATAGTTTTTGTTTAATGAAATTTGTTCAAAGGTATGCTGAGTTTTGTTAATAGAGTTCACTGTATATGCTCGATCAACTCTTGCGAACATTTTTTTTTATTCTCTAAAAGAGAACGGGTCGGATCATAAAAAATAGCTATACAGTAAATTCATATGATTACGTGAGCATTTAGATAACCCAAAACACGTATCTGATACATACATTGTATTTGATATACTTAAAATACCGAAGCATATAAAATAAATTAATTATGAGTAAAAATTAACAAAAATCTCTAAATTTCTCTATTTTAACATATGATTATTAAATATGACAGGTGAAATCGCCAACACCCCGTTAAGACGCGACCTATCCCCATGGCAGTTTATACTCGTACCCCCGCATCCATCCCAACCGGACAAATACGCGATCGTTTTCCGTGGACACCACGCTTTGGCCGATGGCATATCATTCGTGCAGATTTTAGTCAAACAACTCATAGACAAGGAACCCGCTGTTGTATCGTCGAAGAAACTAAGCGGTTCCAAACGGAAAATCCTGATGCTTCTGAAGGCTGTATTTGAAGGTCCTTTGATCATCCTTGAAACGCTGTTTTTGCGATCCGATAAGCACGTCTTACATGGCAAAGCATTGGCCGGTCACAAAATGATCAGCTGGTCTGACCCTATTGATATTTTATTAATTAAGAAAATCAAAAACGTTACCGGTACAACCGTCAACGATGTACTCATGTCGTGTTTAAGCTCTGCGCTGCGACAGTACATGTGCGACTATGGTTCCGAATGCCCACCGGATGTTTTGGCTTACGTGCCAGTGAGTCTGCGCAGACCATCTGAGAAGCTGGTGATGGATAACGAGTTTGTTCTGGTCATAATGCCGATGCCGACGCATACGAATAGTGCCACGGAGTTGCTTGCGTGTACGGCGGAGAGAATGAATGAGATTAAGGTGTCACCGGCGCCCATTATTAATTATAGCATCATGCGCTATTGTATGGCCAGGTGAGTAGAATGTCCGAAAAGTAAATAATGCATACAAATTATGGTATCAGGTTTATCTATTTTGCATCTCACAAAAAAAAAAGTATTATGTCAGTGGTCGATTCTATAATTGATCGACTTTGACGCAACGTCGAGATGACAATCTAATGTCGTGGCAATGTTGATTCGGCGCTACTGCAGCTAAACACTCGTTTTTTTTCCGTGTCGGCGACATGGCGTCAACCGTCTTCCAAACCAGTATATGAAAGATAATTAACATTAAAGCATGCTAACGAATACTGTCATGACGTGACTGAGTTATTTCAGTTCCATATTAACGAATTGTCCAAATAATAACCTTAAAAATAGACGTGTATAATTGTAATGTCTTTGGCACATATATATGTTGCACGGTATCTATTCGTTTTAGGGCAAGTATACTTGCCCTAGGGTAAGTATACTTGCCCTGACTGTGTTAGGGTAAGTATACTTGCCCTGATATTTTCCAGGGCAAGTATACTTACCCTGGTTTTTGGCCATCAAAAAATGAAAGATACCCTGATTTGATATAAACATACGAGTTATTCATTTGAGAGAGTGAGTTAAAGGTTTCGCTTGGATTAGTGTGAGTTGAACGTTTCGCTCCTCATGGCATTTGTGTAAATGATGATTGATTGCAATCGAAATTTATTGTTTAGTCATGCTATAACTAAAAACGGTCTTCGAAGGATTACTATATAGGGCTTAGTGAGCCGAACATTACTCTCGATGAGTCGAGCGTTTCGCTCTGGATCAATGAGTAGACCATCTCGATCTTGTTACCTGCATTAAAACATTTCACTCGTAAATAAATGAGTAAAATCTGATGGTCAGGATTCATTATGTGGAAGATGTTACTTTTAAAAATAAATTTGTCGTTTGAAATTTATTTGGACGTAGTGGGCGTGTAGCAAAAATATGACCTTCATACAGATAGGTATTATCTTTTTAAATCTGCAAATGTTCCCGAGCACACGTTGTCAATCTTGCCATACATGTTGTCAGGACAATCAGTGAAGGAAATGATTTATCTAGCGTGAAAGTGTGAATTTCGTTTACAAATGTACTGATTTTTAAAGTTTTTATGCAATAAAATAAAGAACGTTTTACTAGACTTTTTAAACTATGTTTTAGCATTGAAGAATAAAACTTATTGTAATAAAAGTGTTTGTATGATAAATCACTATAATTCCCTTTAGATCAAACCCCAATCGTGTTCTACACCGTTGTTGCAATTTAAAGTCGCGTATGGAGTTATGTTAATAATCAGATGAAAACGTTCGACTCACAAATCCAAGCGAAACTTTTAACTCACTCACCCTCATGAATACCTTGTGCATATAATGGACATAACAATTTAGGGTATCTTTCATTTTTCTAAGGCCAAAAACCAGGGTAAGTATACTTGCCCTGGAAAATATCAGGGCAAGTATACTTACCCTGAAAAAATCAGGGCAAGTATACTTACCCTAGGGTAAGTATACTTGCCCTTACCGAATAGATACCCTACAACATATACATGTTTGTGATATTTTGCGTGTTTGTCTACACGTTAAATCAGGCTTCAAATGAGAGAAGCTTAAGTATGACAGAAACAATATACAGTTAATAATGCTACATACGTGTGTAATGTCATGCATAGACCCTCGGTAGATACATGTGATGGACAGCGTGATTGTTGAGCAATGCATGCATGATAATCATGAATCCGGGATTTACATCTCCGGATATAATATCAACAAAAACGTTTATAAATGATTCATTATATACTTAATATAATAATATAATTGAGGTCTAAAATCAATATGAATTATAAAAAACATTTTGAGGGCTTTTCCAGCATCCCTTTATGCGCCATCTTCGTGACGTAATGTTCAAGGACATTGAACGATTTTGACCGGATACCGACATAAACCTAGACATTTGCACTCGAAATGACATAAAAAGTGATTGGATTGTCTGGTATATTATAACTGCATATAAGGTGCCTTTAAAATCAAAAGTGTTGTTATTTTGAGTTGATAAAATGTATCATAAGTGGGTCATTTGTCATACTTATAATGCTTGAATTTACATCAGTTAAGATTTATTTTTAACTTGTAGTATAGCGATATCTTAAAATTGAACCCATCCATTCGATTACATGCTCGTTCAACTTCATGATATCAGTAAACAGCTAGGGTTCTAGGTTATCTAAGGTTTTTTGATGAACTTGTAGGATCTAACTTTGTTAGAGGCATCCGCAGTCAAAATTACGTTTTCAGATGGATCCATATAATAATTTTCCGGGCGTTGTTTTAGGTTCTGATGTCACATGAGCGTTATCGTTGCATTGCTAAGTTGTAATAACGTTCTTTCTACGTTCATGACAAAAATGACTTTTGCAAGAAATTCACATGGACCTAAATAAGAACCTTAATAAGAACGGCGTTTTGCCCGTCTAGAGCTCCGATCAAATATCACACATTAAATAACTGTGCATGTAAAAACCTTCACTCAATGATTATATGAGCCCGTCACCGAGATCTATAGCAAATTCATCCACATATTTTATATCAAGATGCTTTTAATCTTCTTAAATGTATGAATTATTGACATTAAGCTAATTATGCATACGTTTATATTTCATATTGACCAAAATGTTCATTAGATAAATAAAAAACATAACCAAACAAGTACATTGCTTTTGCGTTGAATAACCAAAATTTGAAATTACTTACAGATTACCCAACTGGCTGACACAGATCACCTTCGACATGTTCGCGCGCAAATGTTCACTAATCGTGTCGAATGTACCGGGGCCGCAAGAAACGATGACCCTATGTGGGGATGAGTTAGAAGACATGATGTTCTTTGCACCGGCTAGGGCCAATGTGGGTAAGTAGGGAGGGGGTACAAATGTTCACTTATCGTGTCGAATGTACCGGGGCCGCAAGAAACGATGACCCTCTGTGGAGATGAGCTAGAAGACATGATGTTCTTTGCGCCGGCCAGGGCCAATGTGGGTAAGTTGAACCCACTCGGCAAGACGGCTACGGACGTTGAGCGGACGTTGAGCGGACGCCCTACTTTGGGCCCGTTTTCCGGACGTCCTTATTCATCGCGGACGTAGAACAGACGTTGCATTGACGTCGCGTCCGAATCGGACGTACGAATAACGCTCTACGGGCGCCATGACGTAAAAGGACATCCGGAAAACTTACATATGGGCCCAAATTAGGTCGTCCTCTCGACGTCACATCCAAATCAGACGTACTATGGACGACCCTTGGGAGATGCAAATCGAGAACGTGTGGTAGAATATTCGTAGGATCGATGGGGATGGCGTGGAGATTAGAAGTACATATATCAAGGCGAGATTCAGCAATTTATCGTATACATGTCTTATGTTGTTCTGTAAATGGCATTTCAATTACAAAATATAGATATATTTTTCAATATTTTCTAATCATACTCATATTATATTACACATACACGCTTTGTCCCGATGATATAGGTATCGATGTGATCAGACTTGCACATCCTTCTTATAGATGCTAACTAAGCCTTCTCTGATTGCTTATAAACTTCATAACATGTACATAACATATACGTGATATAAGAAACGCTAGATACACATTTAAAAATAAATAACATGCTAACCACTTCCAGGTCTAAGTGTCTCCATCCTGAGCTACGCAAAGAGCTTCTCACATTATAATTATAATGCAATTATAAATTATGAACAATTATACAATTAAGAAGGCTTCAGCAGGATCATACTTCGTACATTTCTATTCTCTATGATTACTTATACAAACAACTTATGATTTTCCAGGTCTAAGCGTCTCCATCCTGAGCTACGCAGGCAACGTGCGCATGTCGGTTTGGTGCGACAAGGCGCTGCTCTCAAATCCAGGAATCCTTGTTGACAACTTCATGAAGCAAGTGCACAAGCTGGCCAAGGAGGTCAACGTTGAATAAAGGATTGTCAAGGGGGATGTTGATTAAATATGGTGCTTATATGGGGGATTGGACACTTCGGCCCCTACCACTTCGGCCCCTTCCACTTCGGTCCCTTTTGAAAAAGACACTTCGGCCCCTCGTCAAGTCACTTCGGCCCCTCATGAAAAGACACTTCGGCCCCTAGCAAAAGACACTTCGGCCCCTAGTGAAAAGACACTTCGGCCCCTATTTTTTCAGGCCCTACCACTTCGGCCCCTAAGTAAAATGTTCTTCAAACTATCAAAACTATTTATAATTCGCTAACAAATGATAAAGAGAAATTGTGAAAGTTGTGAAAGCGAGTGCACTCGTTTTTGAACTTGTGATTTTTTCTGCTTATGAGTATATAATATTAAGATACATGTATATTTCTTTTTCACAATATATTTTGATTCATATGAAAATTTGATTAAAATAAAAAAATAAATGTAGCACATATTCCAACAATTTGTTAAAATATTTTCGTAAAATTAACTCTTTTTTATGATTTTTTTATGGATTTTTTGTTAGTGCCAATCTGTGTTCCTTAGCCAATATGTAGTTTAGCTGGAACAGGTTAGCCAATCTGTGTCAAACCACAGATTGACTGGTTCAATCAGCCAATCTGCAGATCGGCTAACATTTTCTAGCCAAACTGCAGATTGGCTGAAATGGAGGCATGATTTTTACCACAGATTGGCTGAAATATTCAAATGAAGTTTTCAGGAAGGTTTTAACATATTTTGTTCAAAATTTTACTTATACAATATCAATTGATATTGTTATATAAATAATCTGTAACAATACATTCGCACAATCATCTTCTAAGGTATCCTAGTTTGAATTGTCTTTGGTGCTGATTTAAATCATCTAATAAGGAATGGTGTTTTTGAGTTGTAATTCTACCAAATGGTTGATTTAATGTTTATTTCCCTTTCATGGATTAATCCTTAATGCCCTTAAGTTTGTATTATGAGGTAGGCAATTGGAGTTTTTCTATCACAAAAAGTTTTCTTTTCAATCGCATTACTTAGCCTCTTGGCATATAATGAGTACAT
>LQRL01089173.1:28360-42053 GCA_001703475.1 Hydroides elegans
TATATCCATAAACTCTGGTGCACGGCCATCGAGATACACAGGCGTACTGTTTAATATCGGTAACTCAAACGCATTATCCATAGATAAGCACTGTTCACATTTCCATTCGATTTTTTGTTTTAGTTTTTGAGCATTTCGATACTGCTCCAAACTTATTTCTGTCTTACAGATTCTATGCTGCCAGTTAAAGCAGCTTGAACATTGCAAAATGTGCTGCTTAGGACGAATGTCCTTCTGACAATAAACACAACATCTATCCATTTTTTTCAAGATTCGGTTTTATCCTAATTTTATTTCACTTATGTATAAATAATTGAAATAATTCAAATTGTGATTTCTGAGTTGGAAACGCTCGGTTTTTATATGCATTTGTGCACGTAATTGCAATTGCAATGTTAATTTTAGTTGCAATCAATAATTGCAACGATTGATTGCAATGTAAACGAATTGCAATCAATAACCCATATGAAACGTCCTTAGAAAGAGCTCAATTGCATCAAATGTTATTGGATTAAATGCAATTGAGCATATCAAATAACATCAATGACGCTTAGGTGGAATAAGTGACAACGTTTCATGTAGATTCTCCATAATATCAAAGGTGTATGGGTTAATTGCTATTCGGTTAGTTAAGAATGATTAAAATCTCTAATGTAAGTTTAAAGCCTTTATAACAAACTTCAATCACATCAAAGTCGAGCTCTTGAAACATATTCAAGAAATCAATTAACATCAATAACACTTATTTGTAAAATAAGGATAATAATTTATTTCAGGAAAAGTTTTAAATATTTTGATATGACAAAACAATCATTGACTTTTGAGGACGAGATATCCAAAGAAATCAAATAATTTTGAGGGCGAGTTGACCAACCAGAGCCCAATGAAGTTTTGAGGGCGAGATGGTTTTTGGGGCGAGTTGGTTTTGAGGACGAGTTCTCCAGAATTCTTTAAAACAAGCAACTAATATATAAAACGTCAACTGCGTTACATAGGTTTATAAATACAATATGTTCAATATACAAAACAAAACTATACACGGTTATGCAACATTCAATGTTAAAACTGCAGTTGCTTGGATTTAAAGTTGAATTGTTTTGACAGTATCATTTGAGGAATCAATATCTGGTTTATTTCTGTCCCCGTTCATATTCTCATTTATATATATCACAAAGGTATAGTAAAGATACACCAACCTGGTTGGTTTCCTTCCTCAAAATTAAAAATGGAGAGAATTTATCTTACCGAAAAACATGTTTCGAAAATCCTCGGTATAAATCATTATATAATGGTTCAGTTTCATTAAAATTCCAAAAATGATTTTTATAATTTATATAATTATACTTACCATATATTATCTGATACCATCCTTATTCTTTTATTTTATTTTCAAAATCTTATTAGTTTTGCACGAGACATGCTTCCATTGTATACACAAACTTTCAAATGACCGAGACAAAGGGAATGTGCGCCAACCCTAATTTATTGGTTAATCTACTTTTTGTTTCCAATAGAGCATGCCTTATATGTGTTTAATATGTACACTTATCTTTTACCCTTTCCCCATATTCACGCTATAACTAAGACTAAATATTGGTTCCTCAAATGATACTGTAAACACAATTCAATTTTAAATCCCAGCAAACACAGAACGTCATGTAGCCTTACCGAAATTCAACGTTGTTCGCACTTGGTCTCTTCTTTCCTGGGCCATGAAACGTCGACGGGCAGCTCTCGGCGCTCCATGGACGTCGATTTCAATATCCTCAACGATTGGTGAAAATTCGTTCATGTTCCTTCCATTTTCGTTCAAATTCAATCAACTTACTAACAGCAAGAAAATCAGGTTTGAATGTCCGTATTTGTTTTTTTGAAGCTTAGGAAAATAATAAATCTTACTCATTATATACTCATTATCCCATAAAACGAGGCTAACTCAATTAAGTTCCAAGAGTTGGGAAGTTATTGGGTTCAAATGTGCACTACACAAATCCAATATCAACAAAGGAAAAACATGTATAAACAAACAACGTGTGATCAAAATGGGGCAAATTTATCTTTCACGAATGAATTTTAAGCGAACGAAAATATTTGGTCAAAACAAACTATCGAACAATAGATTTAAGCGACCGAAAATTATGGGGAGAAATCCAGCCTCGAATGAAAATCGAAGCGATGGAAAATTCGGGGGCAAATAAAGATTCAAGCGGTGGAAAATTCAGGGGCGAAAATCCAGTCGCTTATAAAGATTCAAGCGATGGAAAAAACGAATAAAACGTGAAGCGAAAGAAGAAAATTTGAGCATTGCATTGAATGGCTGGAGCATTACTACTCTTACATATGAACATCTATGGGTATGATTTAGTAAAAAAAACCTTTGACCTGCTAGCAAGCGTGGTGCGTCCGGAACAGGAAAAGATAATATTTTATTTGAATTGAAATGAAATCATATCGCGTTGCAGAGGGCAAGCTTGAGTATAATGAGGTCAACCATTATTCTAGTACTTACCTAAAATATAAGTCCAGTCCAAGGTGCTGTACATTATAAGTAGCCTCGACTAGAGTAAACCGTAGATATTCGTAAATGTATTTGTATTGGTATTTGTTATTTACATGTTTCAAACTTTTTAACCTTAAGACAATCTTACTATGGTATCATATTATGCTATTTCATTATAACTTGTACCAGAAACTGGATATCATAATATGTTTTCTGGTGTATTCTGTTGATTTCTAAGATATAAGGATGTGCCCATGCGGATCAAACCAGCCTTCAAACCACTTAAGGTCATTGCGTCATACGATTTGTTTCCGTTTTTTTAAATGTATTTGAGGAACCTTCAAACCAGCTTTCAAAGTAATTTTTGACCCAACCTTTAACCGTTTCTTAACCAATGGGCAAGTTGATATGATTTGAAAGTAGTTTAATTTAGGTTTGAAAATGATTTGCCAGTTGCTATAATCAACAAATTCATCGATTACCGTCCGACCTTTAGTGGTTCGAGACTTTGAAGGATAATTTGACCCGTGAGCGAAACTACAAACAGAGTGTTATTCAATAATTTGTGTAGATAGAGGGAATATGTTTTATTAAGAAATGAAAATAACTGTTGCCGATTTATTTTTATTGTTAGCAAACTTTAATGGTTTGAGAAATCACAAAACGCAAAAGCCAATAAAAATACATGTATAAACATAAGCTGTCTAGTAATACAAGGTCACGTGCTCAATACGACCCAATATTTTTTAAGTTAACTTAATACGGAATCTACTGAAGGGAGCAAAACCTTAGCATGTGTCAATATACTAAATTATTATATGATGGAGTTGTAACGCGCGTTTTGATTGGCCAAGAGCAAGTCAATAATACTCAATGTTGACTTGCTGAGAAATTGTTGCATGAAATGTTATCCGAGTAATGTAACAAAGAACAGTTTTCATTATTTCACATTTTCATTTTTCTCCAAATCATCATAGTTTTCATTCCAAATTTGAAAATTCATTATAATTAATAAATATACACTATGGATTGTATTTTAAAAGCGCGATTTTCAGCTCGATCACGGCACATTTTTATTTTTTATTTTTAAATTAAAAGTAAAAGCTAAAATATTTTCTTAATAAATCAATTGTTTTAATGCCATTATTTGACAATTGAGTGTTTTATATTGCCGATTTCGAATAATGTAAGAGTCCATCGATCTACAGACTTAGCTAATGAGGACAACTGAATGTTGCGAAATAAAGTTATATGTAAATGTTTTTATGATGAAAGCATATAATAAATCATATGTTGACTTGTTTTCATTAAAAATGAAGATATGATTGACCTGAGCTGAACATGATGACCTTAAGGTCATCATGTCCAACTCAGGTCAACAATACTTCATGTTTACTGAAAACAAGTCAACATCTGCTAAATGTCGACCTATTTCATTAATAAATTTCATAACTTTAAGCTTAAATCAAATCAATCGGTTAAACAAAAGAGTTATATATTCTGTCCACTAATTCATGGGGCTCTTCGCCGAGACCTTAAATTATTTGACAAAGTATATATAAATTCTATTCCTTAAGAGGGTAATTCTAAAACGTAGAAATCAAACGCGTAACGTGAGTATATATTGATGATATTGGGCAATAAAATTATACACATTCCATTATGATAACTTGAACGAATTGTGTGGCGTTCCCATAATTTCCTGGCCTTGTGTGACAGCCTTTAAACCTTCTGATAAAACATGTGAATACAATTTGCAAACTTCAAGCTTTTGTTGTCATTAAGTGAAACATTGACGCTATATTATCTAATTTATCATTAAAACTGTTTTAATGCTTATATGTTTTATCAACACACTCATACCCTGGTTATTTATAGCATGATCAATAAATTGGAGAACCAAACAAGAGATTGACGACTTATCAAAACTAAAACTTAAAATATTCCGTTCTGAAAAAAAAACGAAATGTAACTGCAAACTTAACTGTTAGAAACATAAAATGAACCCAGATACCTGTGCTCTATGAGTACATTTTAAGTTAGATATTGTGCCAAGACTGCATCCGTTATACGCACATATGTCAAATATCTTTAAAATAACGGATTCTTATGAGTAAAATCATTGATTGATTTGCACACATTTGTCTCTTGTATGCTAGTAAACAGTGGTGACGCTTCGCAGCGCTTTCCAAAGGCCTGTTCGAAAGTTGTCTTTTCAGCATTGATGTCACCAAAAATCTGCTTAACTTCCTTATAGGCGATCCTCCCGTTTGCAACCATATTCATAGCTTGTAGCATCTGATCAAACTTCTTAATGGCCGCTAGCCTTTCATCCTCACTACACGGTGAACTCACCATGGTGTTGAAGAAAAAGTGTTTGATATAATGACGCGACTTGATGAGTCCATAATAAAAGGCATAGAAATCCACCACGTACTGGTAGATTCTGTCTGGAGTCCAGTGGCTCTCATCTGGATGCAGTGTTATCATGTTGAAAATGAAGCTCTTGATTTCGATAGAAGGCATGTACATACGCGGACCCCAGTACTCACCTGTTCCTCTTTTAGGTGGTGCCATCTCGGAGATGTCGTGAAGCTGATATTTGCGCATTTTTGCATCCATTTCCGCTTTTGATCTGGTGGATACGTGGCTACTCTCGAGTTCCATTTCAGTAAGATCAGTGGTGTCCGATAGCTCGTGGAGGAGGCACAGATTATTATGAGGCTGGAGTGCAACCTTGGTATGGCTTTGTTGTGTTTGTCTTTCATCCTGTTTAGCTGGACTTTCATCTTGTTGCGTTGGCATTTTATCCTGTGGCGCTAGACTCTCATCCCGTGGCGCTAGATTCTCATCCCGTGTCGCTAGACTCTCATCCAGTGGCGCTAGACTATCATACCGTTGCGCTAAACTTTCCTCCCGCGGCGCTAGACTCTCTTTCTTTTGTGCTACCTCTTCATCTACCTCTTTTGGATTTTCGTCGGATGATGACATTTCTTCATCTGCTGTTATATATTCACTAATAAGCGTTGAAGCCCCGCTATCAGAATCATTTGAACTATTCCCACTCTCCGTGGCGCTGGAATCAGAGGTCGCATCAAACTCTTGAACCCGCATATCCCTTTGATCACGTGATATCCCCCGACCACGTCGACTGCCTCTTTGGCCTCTCATTGCTCCTCTTCCTCTCCCGCCACGAGATCCCGCGGGATCCCCATCGCTTCGCATTTTCTTCTTTTTCTTTTCTCGGTGTGTCTTGCGTCGATCTTGAGCGAGAAACAGTTCGCGCACCGCCTTAATCATCCGCATACAGATCTAAGAATATATAGCATTTACATTGTGGCAGATGGAACGAATTAAAAATGAGAATCATAATGATGTTTTTAATTAATATGATAAAACTAATCATCATTATTTTGATACTAATAACACTTTGTTACAAATAAGATAACAATATTATTATTGAAGGTATGATTCGCAAAGTTTAACGATTGCAGAAAATACAAATTATATTTGATAATGATTATAACTGCACCTAATGAATGTAACCGAGTTGAAACTACACACCAAATTACAAGAATATACTCCGCCACACAATAATGCCTATGCTTGAAATGGGAACTGATGGCAAAGCTTAAACCGGCCATATTCATTTTTTATTGCTTTATAAAGTCCGATGCAATTTTCAGTGTTGAGATCTACTCTCAAAGTAGGGCAAATTTGGTTTAAAAAAAGTAGATTCTTGCGATTCGGAGTACAATTGCAACTCAGTACCGTTCATTGAATTCAGTTTATTACCGATGATAAAAAGATGAAATTCATGATAATAATTAATAATGAATTTAATCTTTTTTCAATCGTTTATAAACTGAGCACTTACAATGTCATATCTTACCTTAACCCCGGAAGTTTCTGGATATTTGTCAAATACATGCTTCTCTATTCCAGAGCAGGATATTCGCCAGCTGAACTTATTCATGAACTTTTTCTTGCTCACCAGAAGTTTAGAGTAAAGTGGGATGACATGTAGATTAGGCCCGTGTTTTAGAACTGCTTTGATATTTTCGCGCATTTCGCATGGGTTAGGTATGCGTGGAAATACGTTCATGCCGATTTTCTCTGGACGAACAGGTAGCGGTAATGCAATCCCTACAAATAGATTAGTCAGGACTGAATAAAGCGACATATAAATATATTTGTTTTAAAAGCCAATGGCTCTTTGAATATATTTTGTTGTTACTAAAATTTTCCTCAACGTTAACACCGTATCAGATATATTTTGATAAATCTCAAACATTTATTTCAAAGAAAGATATAAAACATTTTTCCATCGTTCAAAATCCATCCTAGTAACCCAAATCTAAATCTTACCAATCGTCAGGTCAACAGTGACTTTGTACTCATCACTTGCCGTCCTATAAACCAGCTGAAGCATGGTTGCTGGACCGTGCCACCGAACGCCTCCGAAATTAGGTTTATTGCAACCGCCATATTCCCACCCAGGAGGTAGCTTGACATCTTTAAACGCTTTGTTCACATATTGGCGAAAACGTTTTTGTACTTTGCGTGGATCCAGAATAAGATCGGTTCTTGTCATGTCACTTTGTGTTTGGAGCGGAGATGTATTGTCCACATGACTCCTGCGTTATTGAAACATTGTTTGTAAAAGGAAAGTACAAAACGTAATGATAATGGGAATTTAGATTTCCATGATAGGAAAAATAATGTTACATTTCCGCATATCAGTGTCTAAGCAAGCAAAATAGGATTTGAACCAGGAACTTTGAAATTGCGAGGCGATTGAGCGCCCTATCACTAAGTTGCGACCTCCCCATTAATGAAATTAACTATTGTGAATCTATTGTGTTTTTAGTCAATGTAATATTTCTAACAGAATCTGCATCTCAAGCACAAGCTTAAACAACAACACCAATGAATTTTAAAAAGTATAGTTATTACATAATGAAGGTTTATGAGAAAAATTGAGTAAGTAGTACGTTATAAAATTTTATTGCATCCTGAACCGTTTCAAAGCTGCCCATATAACTCATAAAAACATGTAAAAAATAGTTTTAAAAATAGTAAAATATTGAAAATAATAACAACCACACATGATATAAATCAAATCAAAGTATTAAAATTAAGTGTTGATTGTCCAATGAATTTCAATTGGGCATTCCAATGAATAACCTAATCACAAAGAGTTCAGATGCTTTTGTCTAGTTTAAACTTACATGGATTTACTCTTTGCTTGACTCATTTCATACGGAGAACTCAAGTACTCTTTCCATGTTTCTTTTAACTCCGTAGTCATAAGTTTAACCTGTAACAATAACTATAACTAAGTAATGTAAAGTAATGTTTACAAATTGAGTTAAAAAAACTCTAGCTATTTACAGAAATATAACAGATTTGTTGTGTGTAATTCATGAAATATATTCATGTTCATGGCATTAAAACATCAATGTCTCAAAAGGATAAATTTCAAGCAGCCTTCATAACGTAAATCGTTGTTTTTTTAATATGTGAGAATATTAGTTAATACCTGCAAAAACACGGGATCGGGTATCTTTACAAAGTCGATTTCATCACTAGCGCAGCTCGATAACGTCGCCATTTCACCCACAAAGTCGAATTCATCGGGCTCGCCAACCTTTGCCTCGTCGTAGAAACTTCCGGTTTTTACTAGGTTCAGTTTGAATCTAAATACGGAGACAAAGTGTGCGCATATTTTAAGCGGTAAACTTTTGATTGTTACTAGGTTCAGTTAAAATATTGTTATGGAGACAAAGCGAGCGCTTTTCTAAAGCGGTAATTTCTCGGTTTTGACTGAGTTCTAAATATAGAGACAAATTGAGTGCATATTTAAGGCGACGAACTTTCGGTTTATGCTAGGTTCAGTTTGAATCTTATGATATAGACAAAGTGAGACCATACTTAAAGCGGCGTACTTCTGCTTTTTACTAGGTTTAGTTTGAATCTAAATATGGATACAACGTGGCTCCATATTCACAGCGGTAAACTTTCGGTTTTTACTAGGTTCAGTTAGAATCTAAATATGGAAACAAAGTGATTGCATATTTAAAGCGGTAAACTTTCCGGTTTTTACTAGGTTTAGTCAGAATCAAAATATGGGGACAAAGTGGGTGCATACTTAAAGCGGTAAACTTTCGGTATTTACTGGGTTCAGTTTGAATCTAAATATGTAGACAAAGTTGCAGTTTTTACTAGATTCAGTTTGAATCTAAATATGGAAACAAAGTGGGTGCATATTTAAAACCATAAACTTCTGGTTTTACTAGGATCTTTTTGAATCTAAATTTGGAGACAAAGTGGGTGCATAATTAAAACCGTAAACTTTCGGTTTTTACTATGTTTAGTTTGAATCTTAATATGTAGACAAAGTGAGCACATATCTTAAGCGTTAAACTTTCGGTTTTACTAGGTTAAGTTTGAATCTTAATATGTAGACAAAGTGGCGGTTTTCACTAGATTAAGTTTGAATCTTAATATGGAGACACAGTAGGTGCATATTTAAAACCGTAAACTTCTGGCTTTTTTTAGCTTCAGTTTGAATTTAGATATGGTAACAAAGTGGGTCCATATTTAAATCGGTAAACTCTCGGTTTTTACTAGGTTTAGTCAGAATCCAAATATGGAGACAAAGTTAGTGCATGCTTAAAACCGCAAACTTTCGGTTTTAACTAGGTTCAGTTTGAATCCAAATGTGGAGAAAAAGTGGGTGCATATTTAAAGCGGTACACTTTCGGTTTTTACTAGGTTTAGTTTGAATCTTAATATGGAGACAAAGTGAGCACATATCTTAAGAATTAATCTTTCGGTTTTTACTAGGTTCAGTTTGAATCTAAATATGGAGACAAAGTTGGTGCATGTTTAAAGCGGTAAACTGTGGTTTTTACTATGCTCTTTTCAAATCCCGGACACACAGGCAGGTCGTAGTCTAATTGGTTAGTTCAGAATATTTCTCAAAACGAAGAAGCATAACCAGTCGCCATTTTACATATATTCCTCTATATGCAATCAAGTGTTATTTATAATTGTGTTTCATGATTTTATTAACTTTCTTGATTTATAATCTTACCTCGCATCCTGTTTTTCTACGCGCCTAAGAATATCCAGCACAATATATTCAACACCTGACTGAACATCCTTGACCTTTTGATCTCTCAGGTACACTCTTTGATCCAACTCAAGGTCATGATAAAACTGCTTTACACTATCTGACAGCGTCCTTGACGCCATTGTCGTATCTTCAGTCAGGAAAAACGTGTTTTAAAATTTTTGTTTTCCTTCTTTCGTTTTGCAATGTAGTCCATGTCATGTTTCATAATTGCCTTCATGTATGTTCATTTATATGTTAAATTGCAAAAATGACATGCTAAATATATATCCTTTTCTAAATATGCATAAACTAATGTGTTTAATTGACTAAATCACACCGTTGTAATTTAACAATTTGTACTGCTTTAAAACCTAAGTGTAACAACGCTAGTGCGTCTTTTGATCCGATAAATGTTCTTCAATAAATATTAATATGCAATATTTTTATTTGCATGCATTACGCATGATTATCCATAACCGCACAAAAAATATAATTCATGCATTGATTGAGAACACACCGATTTCTATGCCTTAGTTGTTTTTGCAATAAAAGCTGGTTCTACTGTAGATATAACGTTTGAAGTGTCGTTGAAAAAAGTATGCGCTTCAATTGATCCGTGTTTTCCAATAATGGCACTATATTTTCTAGTAACTCATTTCTTATCAGTGGAATTAAACTAATAATTACATATTCCAATGACACCCCAAACTAAATGTCGTTAAAATCTTTAATATCCGTTGAAACAGTTTCACATAAACGTATAATAAAAAAATCGATTGGATCATTACATGTTACAGAAAGGTGTTGGCATCCTGCAAAGATTTTAATTATCATTAAAAAGTAAACTAGATGGAAGGTGCTCATTTAGACCGAATCTTGTGAAAATAAAAATCAATTTTTCTAATGTGTTCTGTTCTGTGAAAATATCATCAAGAAAGATTTTGAAGGGCATTCCACGAACATTTATTTTTAATAAACACACTTTGAAAAGTCATTCTTACAAAAAGATGTTCCTATTTTTTGTGTTCCTTTAATTCGTACAGCTAGAGGGTAAATTCTGAAAATTTGTTGATAGGTCAATTTTGAAAAAGGGTCACCCTTTTTGAGGAACACCTCGTAGAATGCTCCTAAGATTTCCCAGCAGAATAGTTATTTCACAGAATAAATCACTTAATGTTATCATTTCAAGGCCAATACATCAAAGCGTACACATGAAATAAAATGTCATTTTAAATCTGTATTTTCATATTTTAATGCTAGGCATTTATTTTAATATTATGCGTCTCAGCCCCCAAAGGATATGCGGGGAGGGGGCTATTTATTATGGGTGCCGGAGTTGAGGGGTATTGCAAAACATTCTTGGTATGTAATGGATAAATCGGACCAGTGAACCTGCGGAAAGATGAACCTTCGGATAGATGAACCTTCGGACAGATGAACCTTCGGACAAGGAACCACATCCTAGACATTATGATTAGCGGATTACTTCAATTATATATTAAAGGTATACGTTTTGATTGTACCTGCAGAATAAGACATAGATACAGTTTAATTCTGCTATATGAATCATTTGCATTGTTCTGTAGGACTCGGTACAATTGCAATCCACCAATCTCGTAAGTATACACATCGAGGGCTATCTAAAAAACTCAAATGTGCTGTCTAAATTGTGCTGTGCGGTTGAATGATTGATAAGATAGTGAATTCCAAGATCGAGAGGTAATGCAATCACTTGATTGGTCTGACATAGCTTGAAGCATTGTTATATCATCGGGGCTCTGAGTGTGATTTTCAAAATAGGCAGGCAGATATATACTATTTCACTGACAGTTTTCTTCAAAGCAGATGTCACTATATTCATAGTGCCATGAATATATAATATAATATGTTCATTTCAAAAAGGGTTTACCCTCTAAAAGAGGTTGCCTATAACGTTAGATATAAAAGTATTTTAGCAATTATGTGAACATTGTGAAATTTGCTATCATTAATGGGTTTAGAGAAACACTTAGCCCTAACTAACCTTTTTTTTATAGAATCTTATATAATACAATATACATAGCTTCAGTACTTAAACTGACTTACAAAACACTAAAAATGTAATAAATTCTACCCATTGATATTGTTTATCTATTTATTTTTGCAGATAAGCAGACAGGGTTTTAGAGCAATACTTTTCCTTATCAGTGCATTCGTCTCAAGTTGCAATGTGCATGATTCGAAGCAAACGCAATAGCTCTCACAGAAGAACGAATCTAATCAATACCTACATGCACAAAACCGCACTTATTGAGCTTTGGTTTCGGAACTATTGTAAATAGCAAATATAGGTCCTGCTTGCAAATAAAGAACGCTTTTTGCAGAATGCTACATTTATACAGACACTATGATTATACTTTACCCCTTATACAATTTCGTAAACTAATGCTGAGAGTTTTGTATTTTATATAAAAACAACAAAAAAGCTTTTTCAACATTCACAATATAAAATTCATAAAGTGTATAGATTAGTCTGGGAACAAAAGGTAACAAATAATAATATTAATATGGAAACAATCGATGTGTTGAAATAGCATGATTATCAAATCAATCTATGAATGGCTTTCACTTATTGAAATATAAATAATTTATCAAGAATCACAAAAATTTGAAAACAAGGACTATGGAAAAGCTGCCAGAAAAATTAAAGCAGTTTTATTGTGACCTTGAGTTGGATCAGAGAGTTTCTTTGAGCAGCGAGAAAGTTAAAGATGTTCAATCTGGCGTTGAGTATATAGTAGTGGATATTTTCAGGCGAGTGGAAAAACGAGACGCAAGGTAATGATTATATTTTAGTCTGTTTTATGTTTGTGTTGTGTTTATGTACATTTTGAGATAAGTAAGTAATTATTTTTTTATATCACTTTAAGTAAAGCGTACCTACAATAACAGTGTACTAATTTAATGATGCAAGATACATATAGTTTGATATATGACTCATTCACTTTATGATTTAAGACAAAATTAGTTATGTAGTTTATTATTCTTCGTGTTTAAGCTCGTTTCACTAGAAACACACAGCATGGCTTAAACACGCCGACTATATATCATATTTTCTTTGTTATACACCAATTGTCGTGATTTAATTTACCCGATTTGGTTTAGAATGAACTATACACAGTTACAAATTTTAAATACATTCGAATCCGATTTTTATGTATCCATGATATTTGGCCAGCGAATAAACTATAGATGTGACAAAATAAAGTATAATCCTTTTAAACATTTGTTTGGTTATCTTTATCTTGTGATATATTTCGCTTAACTCTGCATTATCATAACATCCGACTACATGATTAACGATTGGCTGTTAAGATTCAAGCTGAAGTTGGTGCCAACGGGAAGCTTTTACGATGAAGCAAAGGTTGGAGCGCCTGACGAATTCGACTATGTTGCTGAAATGGAGACGTTGTCACCTTACAGCGAGACTGAGATAGATTTTGTCAGGATACCGGACCCGGTCTTTTTGCAGGTGAATGTTCTAATTATTACATTGTTGTATAAGTATAAGAAATGATACCGTGTTCTCTTTAGGGATTATTATCCCCCGTGAAAACGAGGGGATATAGGGTTGAGCTTGTCCGTCTGTCCGTCCGTCCGTCCGTCCGTCCGTCTGTCTGTCCCGCTTGATATAGGGTACTTTGTCCACGCGAGTTTGGTATAAAGGAGTTGAGCTAGAGCTTTCAAACTTCATACACACATTACCCAAGGTCTCAAGTCGTGCCTCGTGAAAGTTTCATCTCAATCGGTTAAAAATTGTTGATTCTAGAGTACTTTAAAAATTGTCGATTTTAAACTAATTGTCAGATGCCAAGCACTTTGTCCACGCGAGTTTGGGATGAAGGAGTTGAGCTACAGCTTTCAAACTTTATGCACGCATAAAACCAAGGTTTGACGTCGTGCCTCGTCAAGGTTTTATCTCGATCGGTTGTCGAAATTGTCGATTCTGGAGCCCTTTAAAAATTGTCGATTTTAATCATTTTTACAGATGTCAAGCTCTTTGTGCAGGCGAGTTTGGTATGAAGCAATTAAGC
>LQRL01089187.1:4975-19509 GCA_001703475.1 Hydroides elegans
CATGGGTGCGAAGCGAGTCTGCTAGTGCTACGAACCTATTATCTATATAGAGCTTAGGAGACATGTCCAATATTGTGAAAATCGATGACGGATAGAGGCAAAAACTCCATTGATTCAACGGTTCTTGTTTGTATAATCAAGTGAAGACGGACAGACACATCGATAGACGATACATACAACTTGTAACCGTACGAGCTCGTAGAATAGGCCATTGAAATGGAAATCGGGGCCTACAAAATCATTAAGGCAAATCTTATTTGGTGGATCAAGTCACAATTTATAATCATACATTGGAAACCGAAATCACTTTCATTAATATTTCCCTAACGAAATTATGCAATGATGATCAACAAAACAAATAGTGAGCGATAATATGGAAAATAGTATAAAGTGAAGTCCCTTACTCTGAGCAATGTTTACTAGCACATTGGTTCGAAACCAATGGTGATTTTTCGTATATTCCTTGATGCCATTCGCCAATGGCTTACTTATTTGGCGAATGGCAAGATAAACTAATTTGACAACTGGAAAGGGCATTTTTCACTTCCGGTAAATGATTATTATCATAAATATGTGAAGATATTTAACAATATTATTTTTCTTGCTACATCGACTTCCGTTTTATCACCGTCGCTTAAGTTGATAATAATGGTATATCATTATTTAAGTGATTCTGCAAGGGCTGGACTTTGTGATGATACTATTGTGGTATATAAAATAATTACTGGGTGCTTTATTATATGCGAATGACATCATTATTTGAAACGCCAAATGAGTTACAAAGTACCCTAAAATTATGTCTAATAACTGTTATGTATGGAATCTATGCTTCAATCCAAATAAAAATAAAGTTGAAGTGTTTAGAAAAAGGCAAATTTATTTCTGTGTAGGAATACCACAATAAAGTTAACGGATGACTTCGTCTATTTAGGTGTTATGTTTGATTACAACGACACCAACAATAAGCAACCATACTATGCTAGTCACAGGCTAATAAAAATATTAAAAGATAAGTAAAAGCTGACAACTCAACATTAATCTAAATCTTAAAATAAAGCTCTTTGAGAGCATGGTTCGACCAGTATCATTGTATGGATCTGAAGGATGGGGTGCATTTTGCTGTACTGTTATAAATAAAGTTCAGCCTTTATATTTCAAACCGATTCTACGACAACAAAAAATATACGAGTAGTGTGTTGGTATTGGGTGAAACAGGTAGTTTTCCAATTGTAGACACAGTCAAATCACATATTCCTAACTACTAGTATAAGATAGTGACGCGTAAATACTATCTAGCAGGTGCTATCGCCTATTGTATGACCATTATTTAAAATAAGATAAAACGTCCTTAAAAACGCCATGGATCGAGTACATAAAATCGACCAACTAGGTTATTTTCACATATGGTTCTATCAAATTAATTTACGACAATCTTCAAACTCTTCCAAAAGCTCACTAAAAGGGGCATAAACGACCAATGTAAAAGTGGTAAGTGGTTAGTGAAATGAAGTCAACCTATTGCATGATATAAAGAAGTTGTGCGTGACAAGTTTCACATGTTTTACGAGTGTATATTTTTTAGAAAACGAGCATGTAGAATTATCATTATGATGTTTCTATCTTTAAAACATGTTTATGACCTTTGTTTTTTTGGATGGGTTGTCCACTAATTGTGGATTAAAAAATATATAAACTTGTGGAACCTTTGAAACATCTGATATTGATGCTATGATGCTGAAGATTCGATATATTATTAAGTAAGACTTTTGCCTGTTCTTTAGTAGCTCTATAATAGTGTTTATCCGTGTCATATTAAGATCATATAGATTAAGTCATCCTAAAATATTTACATTAGTTGCAGTCATGTGCAAAAAATTATACGTAAAACCATAGATTTAGGTAGATTATTGCACATTTTATCATTCATTTATAAGTTGATGTTATGTATGATATTAACCCTAAATTGTATAAGAATGTAGCAAATTAGTGCATTTTTTATGATGAATTCATGATGTCAGAATAATGGTTACAAAAACAAATTATCAGAGGTTTCTTAGCAGTACCTTCATTTAAATGAGCATTAACATGTTAACGACCGAAAGAATGTTAAAAAAGTGTTTACAGTGCTAAGAATTATGCTCTAATGTGTTCAATGTGTAAAGCTATTGTAGTTAGAAATCCTTTTATATATTCATATATTTGTAGTACTCATTGCTGTCCTGCATGAATTTATATGTATATTGCACAGCGAGGGTGCCATTGATAATGAGTTTTTTTAAAGAATAGACTGTGAAACAAAGACAGTTTTGGAACACTATAACACCATTGGATTGCCTTAACAATCTCAAAATTACATTGTAAGGGTGTACAATAACGTTCGATTATCAATTTCACCCCAACCCATAGAGAAAACAAAGTGATTAGAAAATATTTTACTTTTGTTTCCTCAAGACGTCGATTGCTCTCTTAACACAATGGTCCGATGATCCACGCGCTGCGCTCTGCGAGTAGCGATAGAGAGCCTTGGGTGATCCATTTCTTCTGTGGTATGCCTCTCGGATTTGTAAAATCTTATCGGGAGGCTTTTGTCACGTAGCTTTCAGGAGGGTGTCAGAAGGGTATTTTGATTTTGTTTTTCAAATAAAGTGCTTCGCGGATGGGCTCATTCATCAGTCTTTCTCTATGAGTTTGAGCGTATTATCGAGGATTTTAAGTACTTTCATGACGAATTCTAAGAATATATTGATTTAAGTGGGAGATAGCAGACATCATTGTCTAAGACTTAAGTCAATTTTCATTGCAAACTACTGCCCTAACTGTCCATCGATGACTAGGCACACGCTGTATAATTGTATACGGACTCTATAATACGGAACATTTTGCGGTCATAATTTTAACAGAGCATTCCTTCATACCGTGTCGAAGGCGGCTTTGAAGTAATCGAAATTGAAATGTAGTGGGACGCGATTTTCTTAAGCTTTCTCGATGATCTGTTTAACAATAAATATGGCGTTTACCGCGCCTTGTCCGAGTCTGAAGCATCATTGGCTCTGTTTCTATGGTCGCTTCAATCGTCTTCTTTTTCATTCGGGTGTTCACGATTGTTATCTTGCTTTCAGATATCATTAAATATTGTGTGCATCGTTTCTGTTATGGGCTTCTTATCCGCTTTCTTATCCTCTTTGTCTATTGTATTGGATTGATGATGGAACGCGGTATGGAGGGGAGCGTTAAAGTGTGCTCCCCAGCATTTCATGATCTCTGGTTTTCCTTGTGGGTATTACCATATTTGTCTTTAACGACACTCATTGGTTTTCTTGGTTTTTCCTCGAGTTTGTTGTCTAACTCTAGTTATCTAACTCTAGTTGTTTGATCTGTTTGTTCCAGTGTTTTTAGTGTATTCAGTGTCGTTTTGAGTTTTAAACGACGTTTTCACTTCTTTGTTTGCTGTATTATAGAGGGTTATTTTCTTATTTTTAACTTTACCAAAAATAAGTTGGTTAAGTCATCCAAGTACAAATTCTGCAAAATTTATTTATATAGAACATAATTACACATAGCATAAATATGCAGAAATCGTTAGATTAAGATTAGGAAAACGTAGGTTATCCAAGTGCGAAAGGCACTCGATAGCTAAATAACTTTGCATGATATATGTTGACATTTCGTGGCTGGTTTCGTCATATTTCGTTTCTATGTTGAAAATATCGTTATGACTTCTTTTGATAAACAATATTAAAGCCTAGCTATTCATATCGTGTCATGTGATGGATAACAGTATATAGCATCATTACTAATTTTATTGGACATATGATACATTCATATAATACACATTCCTCATCCATTTTGGTTGGAAGTTGTTCATCAATATATGTCTTAATAGATAACAAGTCACTAATTACATCACGACACATATTGACAGGTATTCACTGGTTTATCTTATCAATATTACATAATTGTATCAATGATTATAATATCAATAATACATATTAATAATATTACTATAATTATAATAATTATACATATAATTATTGTTATATACTAGCATTTTTTTTATATTATTAATAGTTTGATATATCATCATTTATTTATTATTATCAAATCATATCATTTTTGATCAAAAGAAGATTGATTTTTTATTGAATGTTACAATCACCCTTTGTTATTGTTCTTATTTCAAAGCAAATTGAAACAAGATTGTCAAGGACAATGACCCAGCTTTAGTTAATAACTTTGGCTTATATCCTTAAGTACAAGCAATCGCGTTTTCCTTAATTGTTTAAATGATAATTAACAGGTACGTGGTAATACACACGCTGGTATAAAAGTCATATGTTATCTTTCTGCTTTAATATTTGCAAATGAATGACAATTATAAAGCACAAGCCTATATGAGGGTACCATGAAGAAGCTTTGGTTAAAGTTTCAAAGTTCTGCGACAAAAACTGTGGGAGGAGATAAGTGTAAGAGCAAAGAGTGTTTCTCTATATAGGACACCGAATAAGGCGGAAACGGCGAAGTCCACCAGGGCGACCCCAGTGGGTCAATCGTCCCATAAAGCACAAGGCAGTATGAGGGTACCATAAAGAAGCTTTAGTTCAAATTCAAAGCTCTACGATCAAAACTGTGGAAGAAGATAGGTGTAAGAACAAAGATTTGTTTTCAATATAGAAGACCAAATAAAGCGGAAACGGCGAAGTCCACCAGGCGACCCCAGTGGTTCAATCGTCCCATAAAGCACAAGCCAGTATGAGGGTACCATAAAGAAGCTTTGGTTAAAATTCAAAGCTCTACGACCAAAACAGTGGGAGAAGATAGGTGTAAGAGCAAAGATTTGTTTTCTATATAGAAAACCAAATTAAGCGGAAATGGCGAAGTCCACCAAGGCAACCAAAGTGGGTCAATCGCCCTATAAAGCCTCATCCAGTATGAGGGTACCAAAAAGCGCTTTGATTAAAGTTTCAAAGCTCTACGACCAAAATGTGGGGAAAATAAGTGTAAGAGATAAAAGTTGTTCTCTATATAGAAGACCCAATTGGCGGAAATGGCGAAGTCCACCATGGCGACCCAAGTAAATCAATCGTTCTATTAAGCACCAGCCAGTATGACGGTTCCATAAAGAAGCTTTGGATACAGTTTCAAAGCTCTGCAACCAAAACTGTGGGAGGGGATAGGTGTAAGAGCAAAGTGTTTTTCTCTATATAGAAGACCAAATTGGTTGGAAATGGCGAAGTCCACCATGGCGACCCAAGTGAATCAATCGTCCCATAAAGCATAAGCCAGTATGAAGGTTCCATAAAAAAGCTTTGGTTAAACTTTCAAAGCTCAACTACCAAAACTCTGGGAGAAGATAAGTGTAAGAGATAAGAGTGTTTCTTTATATAGAAGACCAAATTGGCGGAAATGGCGAAGCCCACCATGGCGACCCAAGTGGGTCAATCGCCCTATAAAGAACAAGCCGGTATAAGGATACCATAAAAAAGCTTTGGTTAAAGTTTCAAAGCTCTACAACCAGAACTGTGGGAGGAGATAGACTTTACAAAAAAAATTACTAAAGAGCTAAACAACTAACTAACTAACCACGGACGACACCGACCGATTGCACAAACCCAGTTTTCGTTTCACGAAAGCTGGATTAATAAGGAAGTACATTAGAAATATCATTTCTGGTGTTTGTAAATGAAAAATTAATTGGAGCTGAATCCAGGTTCGAACCCACAATCTTGGGATCATTAGGCAGATACTCTACCAACTGAGCTATCTGGCCAGATGTGAAACACCATGCTCCGAGCAGTCAATAAATCTCATAGGCATAAAGCAGAAATCACTAACTTACTTAAATTATGACGCAATACTATTCCTAAATTCAGGTATCTATGGCAAAAGCAGAATAACAACTATGGGAAAGGATAGGTTTAAGAACACAGTGTTTTCTCTATATAAAAGACAAATTGCAAATTGGCGGAAATGGCAAAGTCCACCATGGTGCCCCAAGTGGTAAATCATTCTATAAAGTTTAAGTCGATATGATGGTACCATAAAGAAGCTTTGAAGTAAAGTTTGAAAACTCTATTGTCAAAACTGTGAGGGATATTATGTTCAAGAACAAGGAATTGCTCTCTATATAGACGACCAAATTGTCGACCCAAGTGGGTCAATTGTCCTATAAATCACAAACTGGTATGAGGGTACCATAACGAAGCTTTGGTTAAAGTTTGAAAGTTCTGCTTCCAAATTGTGGGAGAAGATAGGTTTAGTAGCAAAGAGTTTTTTCTCTATATAGAAGACCAAATTGGCGGAAATGGCGAAGTCCACCAGGGCGACCCAAGTGTCAATCGTCCTAAAAACACAAACTGGTATGAGGGTACCATAAAAAGGCTTTGATTAAAGTTTGAAAGCTCTACTGTCAAAATGTGGGAGGAGATAGGTCTAAGAGCAAAGAGTTTTTCTCTATATAGAATTTTATATAGAAGACCAAATGGGCGGAAATGGCGAAGTCCACCATGGCGACCCAAGTGGATCAATCGTTCTATAAAGCACAAGCTGGTATAAGGGTTCCATAAAAAAAGCTTTGGTCACAGTTTGAAACCTTTACTGTTAAAACTGTGAGAGGAGAGAGGTTTTTAAGAAAGTTTACGAAGTAACTAATTAACTAACTAACTAACTAACTAGCTAACTACTTCGGACGGACACCAACCGATTGCACAAACCCATTTTTCGTTTCACGAAAGCTTGCTTAATTAAATACTGAGAAAATAATGTACATACATATATCGAAATCTTATATACAATATCTTATATACAATATATACATGTATATACAGGGTTCATCCTGACTCCGGCGGATTATGCGCGCGCCGCGCACGCCTCCGTTTCGGACGCGCGATTGCCCTGAAGTTTCGCGCGCAAGGGTAAACATATATCATATTTGTTAACAACTTTATTGATCATTTCACAAAATCTATTGAAAAAATATACTCACATAAGACAGCCCTTCCTTGATGGTTCTTATGTTGAAGCATAACTATAGTTATTATCCGAGCGCCGAAGGCGCGAGAAAATTTATAAAACAGCATTTTTACAATATGCAATTGCTGTATGCGCAAGCGAAATTGTTAAGGTATACGTGAAAAAATATAAATAGTAATGATATAACGAAATTAATGATGTTTTTAATGAAAGTCCCTTAGTTTTCCCTGATCTTCTCAAAAAGTCCGGATTTTCAAATTTCATGATTTTCCCTTACACTGGTCACTCTGTTTTATTTATGTAGCCTTCAGTAGATCTTTGTTACTGCGAAGTATTGCAGATCGGACATAGCAGTAACCCATAAAAAAGTACGATAGCCCCTCGTTGTTTGAACTACCGGTGTAGCGTGATATTATTGCCCCCATGATACTATTGCCCCCCGGCAATAGTATCATGGATTTTGACCATGGGATTATTGCCCCCTCCGTGATATTCTTGCCCCCTATTTAAAATGATTAATTTCATAACTCTTGGTAAGAAATATCAAATGTTTAAATTGATATAATATAGCATGTATTTATGTGATAAATAAATTGTGAAAACAATGTTGTTTGGATAAATTTGTTATAAAAAAAGAACATTTATGTTTTTTTTTATACTGTACATTAGGCCCACAGTTCTGGTTGTAGAGCTTTGAAACTTTAACCAAAGCTTTTTTATGGTATTATACTCGGGTTCGGCGAAAACGGTTCGAATTAACCGGGGGTTCCAATCAAAGAACGGTTACTGTATATATGCAAGCGACAAAGTCGCGAGCGATTTTTTAAGGATTAAAGTAGTCCGAATAGGTGAGGGTCCAATAATCAGGGCTGACGGCTTTGTTAATATCTGCTTTAGTCAATAACCAGGCATAGATTTCCCACTAGCTATTCAAACCTTAAATTAAACATGTAAGTTGTGTGGTTTGAGGTGAAGAGTGGTATAACTTATGGGTTCTCGCAAACCCGCCCGCCACCTATCAGTCAAGGATGACTCACGTCCATTGACGCATAATACATATAATTAAGGGAGCGCCGAAGGCGCGAACAAAAAATAAGAATGATTGAACTATGACAAATATTCATTGGTTTACATAAATACATGTGTACATCCATTCAACATTCTGAAGCATATCAAAATATTTTATGGCGCGCATACCTTAACCTGTTATTGTTCTTATTTCAAAGCAAATTGAAATAACATATTGAGAAAATCATGTACATACATATACCAAAGTCTTCATTGCAATATATTTATATTCAAAACGATGCACAGTAGAAATCCTTACACCCCACCCCCTTTTTTGGTCGCCATGACCATATATTGGTCAAAGCTCGGTTTGAATGTTTGATCATTGTTGCTACACTCCTTACACTCTGAAAACGATGTTGAGTGAAAATCCCGACAGCTCACCCTACCCAGTCCCCCAGTCCGTTGTCATATGAACAAAATCGATGCGCCTAATGGTGTCTCTTTTCAAGCGGTGGCTCCTAGGCTGTTACAGCTGGCAAGTTGCGAGCGAAGAAAGCGTTAAAGGGTTTGCACAGCATCCATATTAGATGCCTTTCTGTGGCGGTTATTATGGATTATAAGCAAGGCTTTTGAGCATAGTGGAAACTGGGACTAGCATGTCATGTTTTAAGTTACATGTAATAATGATAAACAGTTAGTTATATTGCAGATTATTGAAAACAAATCTAATGTTTTTACAAGGATAAAACGAAATATTGAAGCATTAGATTGTCACTTGCACCAACTTAAATATAAATTGCAAACGATGGACAAATATTATTATAAATAAGGCTCGAATAAATCACAGGGAAAAATGAGTCAGTCAGAAAGTTATCACGAGTAAAGGTGATGATAAAATACCAGGATAAAAATAGGCTTATTTTATGATGACATGAAAGTACTTTGATGAATAACAAAGCAGTTGCTCTGCTATGATGATCTTCCAGTAAAAGGGGACAGGACCTGTATCGATTTCGTTTGCTCATTGCCCGAACAATATGTCAGGTGGGTATATATGCCTTTTGATTTAAGCCAGTGTTAAAATAGGCTCAATTGATTTCATGGATTGCTGACTTGTAGTTGCTCCTAATATTGCATTCAATAACTGAACAGAAATTTGAGTTTACTTTAGTCTTGCAACAGGGTATATCTATTTAATAATGAATGTTATCACTCAATTATTATTCGCTCGCTTGGGGCGACTTGATATGGTTAGTTCAAATGACGAAATTCTATATTCATAATTGTCTGGCCGTACTGAAAACAATACATTCATAATTAATCTATTTGTTGATTGAGACACAAACCTTTTGTACCGTCCACAATGTGCTCCTTACTCGGAGCGAGCATTTTTCGGTTTGCCTATTTTATTCGTGACCGTCCACAATTTTGCTCGCTGAAAGTGTTAACTTGCTACTCGATCGCAGCGGGCGCGGTGAGGACGTCCCTTATTTTCATATGACTTGTAAAAGCCATTAAAAATATATATTGGAAATTAATTCATTTAAAAAAATGCCATCAAAAATTCCATTAGAATATTCAAAGGTACACTTATCACTAATTCATTTGTTTTTCAGCGAGATAAACTAGTTCTTAAAGCTTTAACTTTTAAACTTTGTTGGTGAATTTTATTTTTAAGTCAAAGTGGAATATGCATTCTTACATGTAGATTTGACTTATATCGATCTTTATCTACAGATGTTTTTTTTTCGTATTTATTAAACATAATTATTTAGCCATATACAAACATTCAGGATAAAAATACATTATTATAAATATATATCATTTCTTATATTTATATCATTTCGATGTTTCAGTCTTGGATATAGGTAAGGATCTCGCCTGATTGCATATTAGTAAAAAAAAATGGGTAGTTGGCGTATAGAGTAGGTAGCCAGTGGTGTTGTGAGTCGTTCCTTAATATAGTCTTAGCTGCGATTCGGCAAGGGCCGTTCGTTACGCTTTACAAGTGTATGTGACGTCAAAATAAAGACATTTCGCCCTATATACGTTTTTATGGACGTCCTTTTTCATTTGGAAGTCGGATGAATATCAAATGTACGTCTCGCTTCGTCGGGGAATATTGTTGTTCCGGTGTCCGCGACGCAGACGACAAACCAGAAATTAATACAGGACGAATGGACAACGTTATTTAGACGTAGATCAACCCCTTGCTGAGTGTTCTGATTTGCATGTTGTTTCTGGGATGTTGTAATAAATGCATAACAAAAGAATCTTCAAGTTTATTGTCAAGTCCCTAACGACGACATCTGAATTCATCATGAGCGCGAGTCATAAAGATTGATAAACAATTTTACAGTTTCAGATAATGACAGATGTCAACATAAATTGTATTTTGAGAAATGTAAAATGTAATTTATTATAATAGAAAACAAGGAAAATAAATTATGTATATGATTGCCAATGAATTTATATTTTAAGACCTCTTGACGAATATTCTTGACTATATCAATAATTTATTCATTTGCCATTAACTAAAATAGTTCATGTTACTATGGTATTCTCATTAGTAGATGTTGTGCGTGTGTGTTCGTCTGTAGTTACAAGTAGTTGAGTAAATGTAATATCCAACGATGTGTGTATTGTCAGCGTAGTTATTGTCGTGTGAAATTGAATCACATAAGATTCTATACTTCATAAATGAATTTACATGATCGCCTTACATAATGATTGCTTATAATTTCTCAATGGATTTCAATGCAGCTCTAAGATCAGTAAGATAATGTGCAACCCAACAACCAACAGCAGCTTTCTGAGAAAACGTTGTCAAAATGTGTATTTCCCGACGCCGATGGCGTAATGATGATGTAAAAGCTACGCCACTGTCTTAAAAATGATTTAATCGCTAGGTAACACCAAGACTATAAATATTTATATACTCGACAACAAAAGAAGTGTCCGGTTGTTCAAACTTCTGTAACTTGAATAATATTTGGTCGATTTTTATCAATTATGTACCAAATTAGACAGCACTTAATGTGAGTTTATTTTATGAGTTTTTACGACTCTATATTTGCTATTGACGATTCGGCGAACTCTTGAAAATGAACGATCGAAAAAGCGAGTCACAAACTCTCTAAGATGCATTTTAATGTCTGTTTCCAATATCTAGCTATTATTTTCACAGGTAATTGGTACATTTAGACTCTTTGGTCGCTTATTCAATAATTCAAGCTTGTTGCGGCGGTCGCTGGAGTTAATAAAACAGTTTCGCGAATGGCACGACGTAAGGCACCGGAAGTGTCAACTTTGGGACAATTGTTCAAAAAACAGTTTGAATATGTCAAATGCTGCCTTCACTGGCTTTCTAATGCTCCATTAATGGGTTTACAACAGTTTTGAAAATTACATTTTGCTTATTTTTTGATTATTTCGAAGCACGATATTTATCGAAAAAATCACGTTAAGTGAACCTTTGGTAAACCCGTAGCTTAAGTTTTCTATCAATAAAAAGACACATTTTCGTGTATGTCTAAGACAACCTGTTTGCCGATTTCCACGCCCTAGCCTCGTACCAATAGTGCACACAAGCGTTCGCCTCGATAAACATATCAAACTACTCAAACATATCAAACTACTCAATTCTAGGGTAATAAGGCGGCTAAAATGACAGTTAAACAGCTACTCATAGCTCGTAACTGTAGATTACAATGTTCCTACCTATTATAAGCGTATTCACTTAAAAATCTATTGTTTGCGCGAAACCGCGCCAATATCGAGCGTATTGTCAATGCATTTCGCGACATCGTGTATATGGCAAACGAGGACAACGACGGCTTTTCGGTATATTTTTCTATTTTGCGCACCCGTGAAGATAATATTGATAATGACAGTTTGCGTTCGAATGTCCAGACTATGTAGCCAGATTAAATTATCCCTTTCAAACTAAACAAAGTTTATTCGAGCATTACGGCTGGGCTTTGGAACAAATGAAATTTAAAGTGCACTTAACAGAGAAAAGAGCCTGTGAGCTATCTTAATATCATACCGCTTTTATTGTGTAACGTGATGAAGAATGTTTTCGCAGTTAAGCGTAAAAAAACACGCTTTTGCGACATTTTACGATGTGTCCTGCGTCGCATGTCGCATAGAAATTTATTATTTCTCACCGTGTTTGAGTAACGAAAATCTTGCACTATTAATAGAACATAGCGCTTTTCCTCTCCATCCGATACTCATTGAATTATGATCAAAATCAACGTTTCTTAGCCCTTCGATAAAACGAACGAGATAATCGTCAAACGGAATCCAGATTGTTAGGTTTGCGAGACCATCTATGATTGACATAACTGAAACTAACCAACGTGTTTTAATTTGTTCCACTTTTTATACAATGAAAAAATATAAACCTAAAATGACCGGACACATCTTTTGTTGTCGAGTATATGTTCGAAGACGTCGTTCAACAAACGTTGGTGCCATATATTATAAAACGGCGTTTCAAATGCAATGCGAATGAAATTATGTCAGCTAGGAGGTTATACATTGCCGTATACGTCGGAACACCATAAATATATATTTAAAAATATGCATTTGAAAAAAAAAATAATTAGATGTCACGTCTCTTTGTGACGCATCTACGACGTACATGTATCTTTGTAAGAGCAACAACCCCTAATAATAATACAACGGGAGCGATGCAAATGGTTCTCCTCTGCCCTTCATGAATATTGTAGAAGTTCGAGTATATGGGGCTATGGATTTTCATGCTTGAGCACCCAGGCCCTATCAAAACAATATAGCCCAAGCATTAATTAGTCCATAACTGGTTGTGTCGGGTCTAGGGCCTTGGGGTTTTGAGTTATGGAATCTAGATAATCATTCTGGTAAAGTCGATGATGCGATTGATAATGTTCTCTCATTTTCTTCAAGAGTATCTGTCTGAAGTGTAGCTGCTTCGTGTTTAAAAATATCGATAATTTTCATTATATGATTGATATGAAATGATCGACTTAATGAATCTAATGAGAATCGGGTGGATAAATATGTAATGTGGATTATGTCATGTATGCCAGTTGAGAGAGCGGAGTATATAAGATGTAAATATCAGAATGGTAGTTCATACAAAGCCGTACCATGGTAAGTTTTACTTAAGTTCAAGAGGTCCATATTCAATACTATTTTTAGAATGAAAAATCCACAGAATAGATGTCCTTTTTTGGCATATAATAAACCAAATATATAATATTATGGAAGTCTCCAGAAAGCGCACAAATATTGATTGCAAATAAGTTTTCCGGTTAATAGATAATATATCCTAAAGGCGCGTTCACCCGATATAAAAACGCAAAATATTATACGCTTTTCGGGTGAACAGAAGGGATAAACTGCTATGATTTTATACCAAAGGGGCTTTGACTACAAAGCGAAAACTTGTGGTTTGAGCTTTTTTTTCGGAGCGAGTGAACGCGTCCTAAAGTTGTTTTTAGGGCTTTGAAAATGAATTATTTTTAATCAACCTGCCATAGCATGAACTGCATCCTTTAACAAAAAAAGAAGATCGGTTTCTAGGCAGGCCTATATTGTGTTTTGCGTTTGTGTCCGCAGCACAATCAAATCAAATTGAAACAGTATATTTTTTTTCTAAATTTCAAATAAAACAGGTGTTATTTTATTACCTACCCTTGCCAGCGTATGCGTGGTTGTCATAAGGCTACAACTATTCCGGGAATCATATACAGTATATATATTTAGAGTAAAAAATATTGACTATACTTAATATAAAATAGCAGTTATAGATGTAGCTTTCAAAGAGAAGTGCGTTTTGTAAAAAAAAAACGTAGTAAAAAACCTATATAAGTTCTTTGATGCAATTTTAATTAACAATATAAGATGTATTTAAATGAAACGCTACCTACTAATGTTTCAAATATCGACGTGGATATAGCTCCGGATAATAGCACTCTCATTGATGAAGATACATTTGTAAAAGGTATGAATCTGTGTTACCTACATGGAAGGTGTTTATAACTTTAATAATTTTCAGGTAGGTCTGTATAGCAAGGGTCGGGCGACAAACCATTCGATCCTCAAGATCGCTGTATTTATGTAAGGATGTAGGAGATGTGAGAATTCGGTTGAATTAAATAACGAATGGTTAGATATTACATTTAAGAGTCTATTACTAAAATGTTACTTCCTGTATTCCAGCTGTATTTTATAGTCTTTCCCTTTGTCAACGGCATACGAAATTCATCGACGAAAAGTGGAGATCTCTTCCGTATCAATCAGCATCAATAATCACACTTAGTCCGAAATATACAAATTTCCCCCATTTTTCTTTGAGGAAATCCATAAATAGCCAGCAAAGGCACAGTATATGGTCTCTCAGTATACCAAAAGAAAACAAAATCCATCTAGAGATAGCTGAGATCTCGTTCGTACAAACCCCGTCAGTAGGGGAATAAGGAGAGTATTGGGACAAACTGTCCCAATACTCTCCTTTTATTCTGGACCCCCCCCCCCCCGGGGGGGGGGGGGGGGGGGGGGGGGGG
>LQRL01089207.1:0-13747 GCA_001703475.1 Hydroides elegans
GGAAATAAAAATGTATTGCACACTTGTAATTATCATAAAATCATTAATCTTAAACAAAATGCTGAATTGTATCCTACTTATAAATCGACCATTTTCATTTAAATAGATATATCAAATGACGCAAAAACTCAAAATCTTACCTTCTATTGACATAAGCCTATCCACAATAAATGATAACAGCATGATGATCAACATCAGCTCTCTGAATGCATCGAATAATATTCCAATACCAAGCAAAGCAAGGACAGCATATATAATGCCATCATGAGTGTTGCTTTCTCCCTCAGTCTCACACCTTACATGATCCTGTCCACTGCTTGTTTTTCGCTGAGACATATCACCCTGCATGGTCAATGCAGAAAAATCTCCTGCGCCATACAACATTGTGAAAACCTCTGGAATGAAACAATAGCAAATAGATATAAAGATGCAAATTCAAACTTGCAGATTGAATATCATAATTCTCTACACATCAACCATGTGTAGAGAATTATGTTAGATAACGATTCGGTCATTCGTTCAACTTTAAATAACCAATAGCGAATTTACCTTTGTCATTTATTACTCAAACAATACATGGTTATACTCCATTATATATGCATGAACAATATTTGGAATATGCATTTAAATAATGAAGTTCCTATTATGAGGTTTCGAATATGTACTTATTTATAAATTTCAATATTATTTGAGATAATTCTAATATTATGGTTCCACAATAATTCTATTAGAATTTCACATGCCTGGAATTCGTGCTTAAATTATAACATATATAATTATTTACCTGATAAAAAACAGCTATCTAATAAGATATCAATTCAACTTATTAATATGAAATTGTGGAACGTAACATCCAATACAATACTTGATGAGCTTAACAACTCTTTGAAAGAGTCCCTGTCTTTTATATTTTGGTGCTTACAGTGAGCCCAAAAGTAAGATAAAAACATAACCTTTTATATAATAGAAATACAGTTATTTGGAAGACTTAGCTCGGGCATTATCTCTTTAGTCACCTTAGCTAAATTGATTCGAGGTCATGCAGTTTATGTACGTTTTCATTGTGCTTGCATTTAAGTGAGCATGTACAGGTATTACTGCTGCCCCGTATTTGCCTAAAGTTTTTTTTCCAAAAAAAAATGAACAAACGAAGGCCGATCGATGGAAACTAGTGTTAGTGCCGTCCACGTTACATTGATGTCGCTGGTTGCTTCATTTACTCCTCCATAGCCATATGATTAAATATCTGTTGGGAAACAAGATCACACAATACCTGATTTAACAATTAGTTAAGCCGATTGATTGAACATTGTGTTTTCTAAGGCTTGTATTTTCGTTCAAACAAAAGAAATGTACAATAGTTCATTCAGAAAATAAACAATCGAATGTATTTATGATATGTCGTGGCTAATATAATATGGCAAAAACGACGTTTCCACATAAATTTGCAGTTAACAGAAAATTTCCAAATTCTGAAGTTTAGCATCATAACATTTTACTGCTGCGGAAATGGGAGTCTCAAAGATGGGAATCCCGAAGATCATAAATGATAAAGAGGTATCGATACCCTATGACAGCTTGTTAAAAATGTAAGAAAACTTAAATGATTGTTTATGGCGATCATGTAGACGTTCAGCTAAGAAAAACATGAAAAACTAATCATATCCAAAATCTTACGAAAAAGTGAATATGCTCACGTGTTACACTCGGGTTAAAGTTCAAAGTTTACAAATATTCATATTTTATGACTGTATCCGATTATCAAATCTTTGTGTTTATAATGGCACTGTTGCACACTGATGAGTGTCATAAACACATGATCATTATTAATAAAGCATCCACACATTATTACACTAGCATGTTGTACTTAAATGATAATCACCGAAAAAGGCCTCTCGGTTGGAAATGCAGATACGCCTGTTCGAAAACATTTATTGAAATTTTCTTTACATCCGTCCGTCCGTTTTTTTATGAAAAACCAGAGACAAACGACATTAAATGGAGACATACCGGCGTTTATAATTGATGTTATGACATTAAAAAATCGTAAGTAAAAACAAATAAATGACATAATCAAGGATAAAGGAGCCTCATGAAATCGGTTTTAAGACTTATGAATGCAGATTTAAGATATATAAAAACGAAATTTGTATATGAATGCATAACAGATAAGAACTCAAACTGAGTGTAAATGCGTTAATGCGTGTAAAGCGCTATGCAACGATTTTATTAAGGTTTCCCCGATAGTCAGCACCTTAGGTGCTCACCTAGACCACGAACCTAATATGAAGGACCATGTGTCTCATGCAACAAATCGTTAGATCCGTTCTGTTAAGATTTTGTTGTCAAAAGACTCACCCAAAACACTTTTTCGTTTCATCCCACAACGACTGGACTACTGCGATAGTTTCATTTATGGAAGCTCTGAAGAAAATCTCGACTGGTTACAAAGAGTTCAAAATGCCGCCGCACGGCTTATATACAGACTACGAAAGCATGACCACACCACTGACACCCTTTAAAAGATTTTGGCTCCCCATTTGGTACAGAATCAACTACAATATAGCATCGTTAACATACAAGTCACTCCACGGACATTGACCCGACTGTCTACGAGAGCTGCTTGAAAGATCGATCAGGTCTTCTACAAAAAACTTCTAAAAGTACTCATATATTCCATCACAAATTCGGTGGCAAACGATATTTTACTTTTGCAGCCCCTACTGTTTGGAACTCTATTCCAGACGATCTCAAAAACATGGGTCTTGCTCCGTTGCAAAAATTAAAAGACCCATTATTATTATTATTCAATAATAAAAATAATAATATTATTAATAATAAATATAATGGTAATAAGTCCCTAACTGACTATACCATCCACATATGCCGCTTATAACGCGCGTCTTTATGAATTATGCCCTCATTGAGACACATAGGGATTGTCAAACTGCAATAGAGTAAGTTTTTTTTTATTCCTTGCAAGTGAGAATGGATTTTTGAGAATTTTGCATATCAAAATGGTGTATTGCACAGCAACATTTGCTAAATATTGAATTGCACTGGATTTGTTCATGTTGAATATTGCGCATTGTTCTGCACAAATCAGAACGCTTGATGCAGCCTCATCATATAATTATAAGAATTGTAGCTATTTTCAGATAAAGAAATTTAGTCGCATGTCAAATTAAAGTAGAGCAATTGGTGAAGTATGATTGTTGATACTCAACATGATTGATTTGTTTTTAATCAATTCAAACGGATAATTTTAAACTAAAATTGCTATAAATACACGTTTTAAACGATATTAACATGTGGGTACATCTAGGATCAAGCATTCTTTATTTTAACTTCTATGAAAATATAGATTAAATTACGTCAATATCAATATAATTAAGTGAGTACACAAGTGTACAAATTATATTGCTTCGTGAAGTGGAGAATACACTGACGTTATTGTTGGAAAAGAATTGATTTTGTAAAATGTCTTATTTGACATAAATACTAGGTATAACAACTCTTATTTATCTTATTTATTTATTTGAAATATTGTTAGAATATATGAATATAATGTTTGAACCCTTTTTATCTATAATCACAACTCTACTTAGTATAAAGATTGGAAAATTGTTAATTAAAGCATAGTATGACCAAGTTATATATGTTGAATCTTTGAATATTTGCTAATCAGATTTGTTGGCTATTTTTTCTAACTTGAATAAAACTATAACAATGCATGTTAAACACATTTCATAATGAAAAATGTCTGATTTGCTTCTTTCTGCCATTTGCATTTTGTAAACTTAAATTTGACAGCGATAAGAAATATACAACTAAATATCTTGTTATTCGAATGTATATATGGTTACATTGCCTATAGGAGCATCGCACACGTGTTGAACTGCGGCTACGGTTCAACACTAAGGAGATACGTCATAAACGGCCAGACAACGGCAATTTCAAAAAAAAATATCAAACATCAATGACTTGATATATTGCACCTTACTCGTTCGAGGGCTTATTATAATGACGGTTTACTTGTTTGTTATGCAGTACAAGTATCCTTTAATTCTATTAATTAATTTTATACATAAACAATTTATTTCCCCAAGTAACAACATAGAGCGCTTGTGAAGTTATGACAGCGCCCATTGGCAGGGATGGTTGTGGCTGCAACTGTAGCACGCGCCATTCGCCGTCATGGAATAACTGCAGGCGGTCATTGCCTCCATCAACCACCAGCATGTTGTCGATGCTTCACAGGCAAACTCTCCTGGTGCATACCCTTTGTTTGCATGAGTCTGATACAAGTTGCCATTCATAACATCAATGCAGTTTTTTATCCAACATGCTAGTGTGAATCTGCGGCTGGTGACTTGCAATGTGCGGAATTCCCTTTGTTCCCGCTCTCGGGAATTCATCAAATTTGTCAGGATTGAAGTTCCGTGTATGTTCTCTAGCGTTTGCACTGCATTGTAAGACAGACTCACTTTCTTGTATTTTGTCACATAGTTTTACCATAAACCCATGGACCATTGCTCTGATATTCTCATACTCAGGTCCATTGTATGTCCTACCCGCTTTTATTCGATGCATCGGGGGGGTTCATTTCATCAAAATTACTTAAACCACATTTCGTCTTGTGCCATTTGATAAATGTTTCCAGTGTGCCTTCAGATGAAAACATATAATTTAAATATGGTCGATTTTATGTATATCCAATGTTAACTTGAGATTTGTGTTTAAGTATTTCGTCCAGTTTTTGGTTTGATGTCGCATCGGATACTGTCACTCATAAATCCCAATTTTATTTCCAAGAGCTCTAATCTTAAAATGGTATAAACATATATACCACTGTCACTCTTATTCTTTTTAACATTCTTGTATATTCGTCTTCCACATTTGCGTTTGAAACAGAAAATGCGTGCTTTCAGAGTCGGCTAATATCGTGAATAACTGACAGTTGAAAACCTCGGCTTATGCTTTCGATCAAAAGTGTTTCTAATTGTGTATCTTTTGATCCAACTATGCAATCGTATACTCCATTTACTAGGGCGTACGTCATCTGAAGTTTTTTCTTATATACACACACCTTGAGACAACCATAAAGATTATCCAGTTCAATAACATTTGCGTTAGATATAAATAGGGTTTGATAATATTTCAGCAGGGCATGAAGCATCTCAATATCGTCATCATCAATTGCATTTTCAACTAAATCTATCGTTACATGTGCAGACACTTCATCTGTTGCGGACTTAAGGAGATCCTTTATATAACCTATTTCACCCTGCTCTGATGCATCAACAAGCTTCTGTTCGGCCTTCTGTTCGTGCTTTATCAATGGATTCTTCAGATTGATCACTATTACCTTGTGTTTGCAATGATCTTATACGTTTTTCGTCTTTGTGTTAAAGATTGTGTATAATTGTTGTTGGAGCATCTTTAAATGCACACTTTCAGACTTGTCAATATCGTCAGGTCTTAAAGACTTTGTGGGTATCCTAAAAACGATATGTTTTTAGCATAGGTATAACGTTTTTATTACATACCTGTATAAAAAACATATAAGAAAATACCTAGTGTGTAATATTTCCTTCCGTTTTCACTATAGCCTCAATTCGGACTTATCACCCACTTTACGTTAAATTGCGTCAATTCCACTTTTCGTCGATAATATAAAGCAAAGCAAATTTCAGTTATTTTGTGAAACAATAGCACCGAATCAATCTCAGCACTTATAGTTTATGATCTGCGTCAATATTCCATATTTGGAAAGCAAATGGAGCATTATAGATCCATAATTATTACTGTGTTTATTAATCACGCAATCATCAACTGCCCCCTAGCGCAATGGATATAGTGCTCGCCTGAGGAGCAAGGGTTTCCGCGTTCGAATCTCGCTAGTAGCACTATTTTTTTCGTCAACAATTTTTAATGAAATATAGAATTGATAATTGCTGAATTTTTACGTATATTGATATTAACAATTGTTTTTTCAAAGAGAAATTCTAAATTTCAAGTTTGAAACATTGTTTACCTGAGTCCACTTAAGTGGATAATTATTGTAGTTATTACAAAAGTAAATATTTAATTATAACTAAGAAGTACTCAATAACAAATTAAAAACAATATGTGAAACAAGACGAAAATAATTTTCGCCCACTTAAGTGGATAATTCTTGTAGTTATTATAAAAGTAAATGTTTAATTATAACTAAGAATTACTAAATATCAAATCAAAAACAATATGTGAAACAAGACGAAAATAATTTACTTGGGATTTTACTTGGGTTCGAACCGGGGACCCACGGATCATAGCGAATCAACCAACTTATTGCGTTTCAAATCGAGCTCAATTAAGACATTTCTAATGTAAAATACGTAAATTCATTAATAGATAATTCAATATATAGAATAATCTTGTCATGTTACAAATTGCAGATGTTTTCGTCCGAAAGTAAATGAGTTATTGATGAAGAAACGTAAACAAACGTTGTTAAGTGCGAACTACCAAACAAATACCTGTCCAACGCTCTTACCGATTGAGCTAACACGGCTAGCTGCTTTTGCATTGCGATATTAATGTATTTTTATATATTGTTCTTTATGGAAGGTATGTAATGAAGCGAACTCGATTTTATATTAGGAATACTATAATAAGGAAATATATATAAGGAAACTATAACACTCTGTCAGCCAAATCGGGTTCAGTCAGATTTTGCTGACAGAGTATAATTATTCCCTTCAATATATAACGTACGTATAGCGTGACGTATTCCCATTGTATCATTGTGTGTTTTAATCGATCGGATGCTTTAAACATTTATATTAAACTACACAGAGCATGTATGTATATACATGGCTCTAAATTCAGAGCTTTTGGGATGGTTACTTTCTTGGTCCTGGAATGATAAGTCCCCATTAACTATAGAGATGCTTGTTTTAATATCCAAAAAGGAAAATAAAAAAGTAATTATGTTATCAATACTTTACCGTTTATTGCTTAAAGTATTCACTTCAGGGTCTGTTTCAGTACATTGGTGGACACTAAAACAGTTGCTTAATTATATATGAAAAATGTAGTTCAATTAAAATCAATTGTGATAAAAGTATATTCAAATCCTGTCACGATATTGAGATGAGCTCTTTAAAATGACGTATATTTAAATACAAAGCTATTTCCATTCATATTCCATTGTTATTGTTATTGTTACCACGCGTAAACAAATATATGTTTATACAATATATAAAGATATCGTCTATAAATTGTTTTAGCAGACGATCATATATATATACTTAAGGACAAAAAATGATTCAACATTTATTCAGTATTTTTCGTTCAATTCATTTATTCTATATGAAACAATGTTGTGATTTTTTATCAGTTGTGCATGTTTAGTTGTATTATAACCAATGGTTGCTTATGGTATCTAATTTAAGCATGTATTGAATTACAACTGCGCCCATTAATTCACACGGCTAAGGCTGCAGGGATAAATAAAAGTTCAGGCAGCAGCAATTTGGAAATACTCTTATCACGAAACTATAACTTGAGTTATAATACCTTACTCGTTAAATGTCTTATTATAAAAATGGCATATGTAATGCAATACGATAATCCATGAATTCTGTTAATTAATTTGATAAATTATCAATTCTCCTTCACTAGTAGCGACATAGAGCGCGTGTTGAGTGACGACGGCACCCACTGGGTTGAATGGCTGTGACTGCAGCGGTATCACACGCCATTCGCCGTAATGAAAGACCTGGAGACGACCGTTGTGTGCATCAGCGACAAGCATGCTGCCATCACTCTCGACGCTACATAGCTGTGGCCACACGAACTCTCCATCTACGCTACCACTCTTGCCGTGCGTTTTTTGTAGTTCACCTTTGTCATCCAACACATAAATACAGCCACTATTAAAACATGCAAGTGTGATGCCGCGTCTTGTGACTCTCAATGTGTGGAATAAATGGTCACTATCACTCATACATGCCTTGATGGTGCGGATCCGGTCCCATGTATTTGTGTCGTATACGTGAATTGCATGTACGGGATCGTTATTGGGAATGGCATACACGAGCCCAGTATGCTCACAGACGTCAAAATACCCATCATTGGTTATTGTCTTTACTTCCTCACCTGTTGAATATGGTCAAAACGTATTTCTAAACATGTAAAATTATTGAAGGCAATATAACGATTAACTGCAGTGCTCAAATCATTACAGTCTTGACATATCTATATAATCCTAACTAATCTATGTTCCCAAATAAATAGTATAGTAAGCGGAATACCGAATGGGCACCATAAGTCTATTTTCAGTACACATACTAATAAGTTGATAAATACATGGGTTTGTTTGTAACAAAGTGTTCCTTGTGTTGCATAGACCATAATATCTATCATTAAATGTGCATAAAAACGATCCCAAAACATTCCCTTAGATTATTTTAAATATCTAGATGGGCCAACCTGCATAAGTTGTCAAAAATAAACCATTAACTGTGGCGACCACGGCTCCATCACCAACATCCACCGCACCCCGCACCTCATCGGTTTTTTGAAGCTTCATATCACGCTGGTGGTTAAGCGCAAAGTCAAATACACTGATGCCGCCATATCCACAACACCACAGATGGTTGTCAATGAGACCCAATGAAAAGGGCACGGGTGATACAGTTGTCGTCTTCACCTCTGTGATGCTGACAGCTTTCGCAAGCTGCGCCAATGTTCCTGACCCCTTGCTCGAATTCTAATATATATAATTAAATAAAAATAATTACTACAAATTCAAGCATGAAATGTAAATAATTATGCTATGTCAAAGTTTTAATTGGTTATTGCTATTGCTGCTATTACTGTTATTATTGCCGGTAACACCATTAATAAGTAGCCTATGTGTTGTTATCTACTGGTCTAACCTAGTCATCTAACTCGCTGATCATAAATTTCATAAAATCATCAGCATATGATTATTTACCAGAATAATATGGAATATGGCTAACTGACGATAACGAAAATATATAGGCAAAATTAATTTGCTTCTTACACATATTTAGAACATAAATTGAATAAATCACGCTGTTTTCGTTTGATCTTACCATTGTGAGGGCACAGATGATTTCATTGATAACTTTAATCATGTCTATGCGTTCACGCTCTCGTAAGTGTTTGCGGTTCATCTCGATCTGGAAGATACATTCTCCATCTTCTCTATTAGACTCATTTAAGAAGAAATGAGGAATTCGTTTGTCTTTTATTAGATAGTTGAGCATACGTTCATATATCTTATACGCCCATTGACGCGGTTGGATTGACAGATCTTCCGTCTCTATACCCTCAGATGTCATGAAGAGAACAACAGTTTTCAGCATATATGTAGTGATTCGTTCAGCAGCACATTCGGTTTTTAATCTTTCCAGCTTATTGTCGTTGTTTTTGCATAAACGTAAGACACTTCGAATACCTTTGGCTAATCGGTATCCATCCTTTATGTTTGAAGGCAATGCATTAATGATTTGATTTTCGTACCTTGAGAATCCGAGTTGAAATCCGATTGGATTGCCATATGCAATAATGTGCGATCTATAAAGAATGTCATCATTCCTTAAAAAACGGTGCATCGGCATTGGTGTTTCAACATCAGACTCCAGCGTTGGAATCAAATCAATACTTATAGCAAGATCTTTTCTTCCAGAATCGCCATCACCAAAATAATGAAGCGTTACACAAGAGAACTTGATTTTCTCTGTAAAACTACCAAAGGGTTTAATAGAAAGACGATCATCTTCACACAATTTGCTGTCTACACATGTGTCTTTGAAAGGATTTCGAAGAGAGGATTTGGCTTTCTTCAATATATTTTGAATGTGTTTATTGAGGCTATTTTTTAATTGATCTGGGTTCAGATACCAATGTCCTTGAAACTTAAAGAGCCAACTCTTTATTGTTTTTGATAATTGTGCATATGAACCCTGCAGTCGAAAGAAAAATGCATTTTCAAACCTGATACATTTAAATGATTTTGCGAGATCCTGGAAGACTAGTTCATAATCAAATTCGTCAGGATTGAAGTTCCGTGTGTGTTCTCTAGCGCTGCCCACCAGATTCGCACAGCATTGCAAGACAGGCTCACTTTCTTGTATTTTGTCACACAGTTTTAACATAAACCTATGAACCATTGCTCTGATACTGTCATATTCAGGTCCATTGTATGTTTTAACCGCTTTAGATATCTTATCGGCTACAACGCTGGGGTTCATTTCATCAAAATTACTTAAACCACATTGCATTTTATGCCATTCGATAAATGTCTCTAGTGTGTCCTCAGATGAAAACATATAGTTTAAATAGGGTCGGTTTAATTTAGATCCTATCTTAGCCTGATCTTTGTGTTTAAGTATTTCGTCTAATTTTGAGTTTGATGTCGCGTGGAGAACTTTCAGTCCTAAATTCTCATTAATTTCCAAAAGCTCCAAATTCAAAATCGTATAAACATATATACCATAGTCAGTTTTAAAATCGTTTCTTATTCTTTTTAACATTCTTGTGTATTCATAAACAGCATTGGCATTTGATATAGAAAAGGCGTGCTTCCAGAGTCTGGCAATATCGTTAATAACTGAGAGGTGGCAACCTCGGTTTATGCTTGCAATCAAAAGGTTTTCAAATATTATATCTTTTGAGCCACCTATGGAATCATATATAGCATTTACTAGCGCGTACGTCATTTGAGGTTTATTTTTATGTACACACTCATCGAGACAACCATAAAGGTTATCAAGTTCAATAGGTTTTGCATTGGAGTTAAGGAGACTCTGATAATGCTTCAACAGGGCGCAAAGCATATCATAATCGTCATTACACACTGCATTTTCAACTAAATCCACCACCACAGGGGCTGATACTTCCTGAGTTGGTGAAGCAAGAACAGCAGTTACATTAGCTATGTCACCCTGTTCTGCTACATTAACAATCTCTTGTTCCGCTTTTGAATATGTCTTGATTTCATCAAGGGGTTCGTTCCTTTTTTCGTGATACTCGTCCTTTCCCTGCATTGACCTCATATGTACTTTCCTCTGGAGTTTATTAGTTTTATTGAATTGTAGTTTGAGTTCATCAAAATCTAAATGATCTGAATCGTCATCAACGCTGGTTTTCTTTTGTAGCCTAAATATAAATGATATGGTTAAATCAGTATGAACGCAATGTTATTGCTATTTCAATAAAATGCAAAATGTAGATAGATTCTGTCAGATTTAACAATTATGCACAATTGTCAAAATAACTAAATTGATTTAGTTGCAATAGCGACATTATATGAAATTAGGATGAATTATCGTTAGCAATGTTGCCAGTTATATACAAAAATAGTTAAACCATTAATTATCTATTCATATGATGATCGGTATGTATTATGTTATGGTTTTTATGATTTTATTTTCAAAGCATCAATACTTTTTTTGTTATGTTTTAACATAACAATACCCGTTTGCAGTTTGCCATTCCGCGTCAGTTTGTGTGAATTTGTTTTTCCTTAAACAATAATGAATAAATTATTAAAATTTTAACTCAATGGAAAAGCATAGAAATTTCTACGGGAAAAATGTATTGGATATTGTAAGATAGAAAGGTTAAAATGAAAAATGAATACGTTTACCATGCAGTGTATTGATAAACCAGATTTTGGCTCTGATTTTAGTATATCACTTCAGTAAATGTAAAAAATAATCTATACATGATATGTTTAGGCTTAAAGGTTTCAAAAAATTTAATGGGAAACAAAATCGAGTGCGTTTACTAAGCACAGTATTGACAAACCAGATTTTGGACCTGATTTTAGCAGAACACGTCAGGCAATGAAAAACATAATCTCACCTGAAAATATTAGCTCCAAGTTCTGCATCGCACTTATGTGGTGATAATAAATCAGGTTTAGCTGTATAATTATATAATATATGTCATCACGTATATATGTCATCACATATCTTTTGTGAATATCATGATAAAACAATTATGAAGTTTTTAAATGTTCTCATAGAAATATAACCCAGGACACAAAGGGTGGTGCATATGACAATTAGATCAAACACAATGCATTGCGATTTTTAGCATTCCACACCTTATAAGAAGTGGGCTTCTTAATGACAGTATTGTGGATTATCAACGGAATCAAATAATCTATGCATTTCTATTCACAAATAAAATAGAGTAAATGTAATAGACTCATATATTGTGAAATGTTTGATATGTTTTTATTCAAAATGCATGACATCATAGCAGTGTAGGATTGTTCCTTGCTCATGCAATAAAATGTTCAAAATTCAAATAAAGAGTTATGACACTCTACTGATTTTATTTATTCAATAATTTCAGTAGATGAGCCATAGACAATTCTAAAATCATTCTTCTAAGAAGCATTTTATCAAGTAGATTACGCTCAAGTGTTAAATAATTAATCTTGCTTTAAGCATTGCAATCTAATATGTCATAGTCATTATAAATATAATTCAGACATAAACGATTGCAACGACGATATCATTCATTAGGGTGATTTATGATTACTTAGAGTGGAGACCGGAGCAAACACGCTTTTAAAATAAGGTATGTATTGCTATACACTGATACACATTATTCTACCACTAGCCACACAATCCGCGGTACCATATGCCCTCAAAAGGGATGATATCCGACGGTTAGGACTTTTCAAAGAGTGATGCTTGAGTTGCATGTTAGGTGTCACACGTTTTGATAGAAACAGAAACGATGACACTGGAATCGTCCTTCATATGACGAACGCTATGACAGATATCACAAAATAGTTTGAGCATGGAACAAGATTCCAATATGAATGATTCGTAACCCTTGCATATATTTGATAATAAAATCTTGAGGCTATTTATATTCCAATATGTCTATTTGAACGGACAATTTACTTATGAAACACTCTACTTCAAATATGTTTAGCAATCCTTTTGCTCTGAAGTCTAAGTTTTAGTTTAAACATCAACGCTAAATGATGTTTGCAAATGTCAAATGGTTAGTGCCCCTTATAACAGGAGAAACCACATGAATTCTTATGAATTTTTATTATATACACCTTTGACAAAATTGAAGATACCATACACGCAAAATGCTAGAAGGATATTATACGGACGCTGGTGTTTATAATTGCACAAATTGCATCATTTGTGGGAGAATTATAACATACATATAACATACGAGTTGTCATGGTTCAATATTTGCAAATGAAAATAAAATAAGAAACTATTAGAAATCCGTATGCTTCTGGTGCATGTTAACAGATAGTGATATGTTTTTAACTGTCAATATATATATATATCGCATTGCAAATAAGTATACTTCAAATGAATATTCAATCAAAAACAAACGCTGAATAGAATTTTACTTAATAAATCTAATGGTGACATGTTTATACTGACTACAGAATATAAAAAGGCAACATAAATCGCACTCTTACTTGCTTTAGATATAAGCCTATCTACAATGAATGATAACAGCATGATGACCAACAGCAGCTCTCTGAATGCATCTAGCAATAATCCAATACCAAATAAAGCAAACACAGCATATACAATGACAGCATACGCGTTGTTTTCTCCCTCAGTCTCATTTTCGGGATACAGCTGACCATTCTTTGTTTTGCGCTGTGACATGTCACCCTGCATGTTCAATGCAGAAAAATCCCCTGAACCATTGAACATTTTGGAAATATCTCTCT
>LQRL01089209.1:23861-37987 GCA_001703475.1 Hydroides elegans
TTCTCTGTTTGATAAACGCTAAAAGTTAACATTTTAAATTCAATTTATGCATAAATAAGAATACTAATTGTTATGGTTTGTTGTAATCGCAAATATTAATTGGACGATTAATTGCTGTTGATCTTATATTAATTTATAATCCAGTAAATTCAAAACATATTTATACACCATTTTATCATGTTTGTGAAATCATGGTATGTCACAAGATTTTACTGCTGTTAAACCCAAATTTTCCTGTCTTTATTTCATGTATAAATGAAAAAGTAAGAGAAGGATTCTGAACAGAAGTTACACCAGAACTTCCGTTCATCTCATGAATTATTCCCTCTGTTATTCCATGTCTTATTACGGCCAAAAAGGGAACATTCCCTCTTATCCTTCTCTAGCTCAGTTTGAGCAGAAATAATTTTGGTTCTCGAATTTCTGCCCTACGTCCTGCTCTGGATTACACCCAAAAAGGGAACATTCCTTGCGATAATTTCGACTGAAATTAATGAAAAATTCCCTTTGTCTTACGGGTGAAATTTGGCTCTACTTTTTCTTACGGGTATCATCATTTATTATTTTTCGTTTTTTGTTGTTTTTTTTTTCGTTTAGAATATAGTATAAATATGTATCAATATTGTGTGGAAATATGAACGTTGAATTTAGAGTAGAAGTTATGAAATATGAGCTTTGAAATTTTGTCGCATTTCCATGTCGGTAAAAATACATTTAGCGTCCCTTGTAGAAGTTGATCACACAAAAAGGTTTGTTTATATGAAAGTTCGGTTTTGGTGATATGACATGGATCAACAGGCAATGCATACAACTCATTCAATTATCAATATAAACAGTTATTTAAGTCGTCCTGAGTTGGCAAGACATCCACGGACGTTGAAAAGACGTCGTGGACGACGATAGGATGTTGCATCGACTTTGCGTCCGATTTGGACGTAAGCATGACGTTCATCGGACGTCACGACATATTGGGACCTACGGATAATTGTTGTATGGGTGTAAAGTAAATCGTCCTCTAATCGTCGTCCTCTCAACGTCAGGTCCGCATGCGACGTATTATGGACGACCCTTGCAAAGAAGGAGTATGGTGCGTTTAGCGGCTTTTTGCGTCTGCAGAATTTTCATTGGTATAAAACATAGTGATCTCAGCGATATTGATTCCGCTAGGATAACTATATTTTATACGTATTAAAATTCCACAGACGCAGACGCAAAGAGCCGCTGAGCGCACCATTATGCACCTGTATGAACCCTCAACTATTAATCAACCTATATTTGGATTCCATAAAATAAAACTATTCTTCCTTTTATTGCTTGTTGTCCAAACATGCATGACCATGTCTAAGCGATTCCAATAAATGCGTCATTTAATTTTGTGTTTTTGAATATAGTATATATGTCAGCTTTATAAACAGTGTAATTTGAAAAGCCCTACTTATCAATGATTATTTATAAATATAAACATTATTATAAATGCCAATATGTTAATCATGCTATTCTAGTAAATTGATTTGCTTTTATGTTTCACTATTCAAACATTCACCCTGTGATCAGGTACATTACAGAATACATTATCGAATAAATGTCATGTTTTAGCTTCTATAAATGCAATAACATATGAGTCACTACTTAATTAATTTCGATATATTAGACCTGTCTGAATCCTGTATATTTTTTTTGCTTATTGAAGCTTACCGACATGGTGAACTCTAGTTGGAAGCAATTAAGTAATTTTCCTGATTGTTTTGTCTCGTTCAGTGCATTGGAGAGACCCATGCGCTGTATTATTTCCACGAAAATCATTATTTAAAAATTGCTATATATTTAAATGTAACAATAATGGAATCAGACGGAACGCGACCGAACAAAAATTATCATTATTACTTAATATTATTTATATAAGTAGAGACTTGTTAATCGATATACTTAAGAGACAAAGGAATCACTACGGTATTTGTCTTTTTTTATATCATAAACATAAATCACAAATAAATAACAAATAAATAATAAATGAATGATAAATACAAATAAATAAAAATAGATAAAAAAGGAACATATTAGAATATAATTGTGAGCATGTAAAAACATGCAACTGGAGACAGGACTGCTTTTCTCAATCAGTATTTCTATTGAATTTATGTTGACTCATTTATTGCGCTTATTATATTAAGCTATGCAATTAAGCGCGTCAGTTCCATTTACGGTTTCTATGCCAATTGCCACTCGACAAAACCCCAAGCAACGTCGAGAGGAGGTTTGTTTGTTTTGTTTTTTGGTCCGTATGTAAGTTTTTTTTTTTCGTCGCGGACTTGTAAACAACGCATTTTGATCGTCATGATAATGTCAGATGAAGGACGTTCCTCCGACGTCTGGACACGTATTGACCCCGGACACACCCAATGTAACGTGGTACTTTTTAAAATAGAAAATATAAATATTACACAAAATAGTTTCAAATGAAAAAAAGGAACAGTAAATGAATCAATAAAGAACGGACACCAAAAAAAACGGTTTTGGCGTTAAAACAGAACGCAATGAAAAAAAAAACATTTTTGTTTATTGTTAAAAAGAACGGTCTGGAAGCCCCGCATGCAGTTTGCCGAGTGGGTGGTTGCGTGCAGAAAAAAAAGAAAGAAATGCAATATGTGTATTTACTGCTTTTGTTCATGTGCCTTCGATTCAGACATGATTTATGTGTATCATTAAAACTCCTGGGCTCAGTAGGGTCTTTATGAGCATTTCATGATACCTCATGTTATACATGTAGATTCTATTTCTGCGTAAGTACGCCATGAAATGTATTTTGCAGCATATATGTTTAATATCATGATATTTCTTGAAAAAAAAAGTTATTTGGTTAGAATTGATAATTATTGAATAAATACTTTGTATCATGTTGGTAGTTAAGAAAGAGGTACGATATCTTTATTTAAATTAAAGTTGTTTAAGAAAACTTTTAAGACGAAAATATTATTTCATCGAAAATTGCAAATTGTTGAAAAAAAAAAGATATGGACAGAATTCGTTAAGCCTTGCCTATTTGCAAAAAGCTGAAACAAATGCACCACTATTGAGTACCGATTCTTAATGTATAAAAACTGAAACTGTACTTTTCCTGTTGAAAACAACAAATAAAAGAACTAAAAGCAGATCATTGTTGCCTATATACAAATTTATGTTGAGTATATACATGGATAGGTATGTAACTCATAGCTGAAAATAATCAAAAGGCGTAAACAAATTTTATGCATGCGCCCATGCCCAGTGGTAAGCTAAATTCAAAACAAAACGGATGACCAATAACTGGAATATATGAATAAATGACAATTAACAATTGACTACAACAAATATACTTTCTCCTTTCTCTAAACTTGTCAATCTATATCATTTTTCCCTTTATATGTGTTTTCATTAATATACTATTTTTTGTAAAGCAAATATTGAACACTTTATAAAATCTAGATAGTCTATAATAAAAGTTAAACTCGCATGCGACCATATGATAATATTGTTTTTTTTTTTAACTTTACAAATATGTTCATGATGTGCATAACAATATCGCTGCTTTAACACACAATATGCATGTAGCTATAATCAGTCGAATTTTATCAGTCCTGTTGTTTTCTGTTGCAGATCCAATAGGATTTAACTCCAACCCAAACTACTCCTGATATCCATTCGAAACGACGCCAAGGACACATCGCCATGTTGGTTTCAAACCGGAAACGAAAGAAATATCTCGCGTCTTTTCTCGTCATCTCATTGGTCATTCTCATTAGCTACGTCATGATGACGTCACACCTTGGATTATCGCCCGATCTCGCTGCCGACGCGAAATCGCGAGAACAACTTTCAACTCGTGTGATGACGGATACTTCCGGTTATGTTGACATACAGCGAATAGGAGAATACAATACGTATATGGTATATTCGCGGACAAACGATTTATTTGGTAAAATAAAAGAACTGAATCAACTACTATTAAGGAAGCATTCCGAGATGCAGCCAGAATCATCAGTTTGTAACGGATGCTTGGATCCTTGCTTTTGGATAAGAAAATACGAACAATTTGATCCACTATATTACGCTAAATATGTGTATTCATTATTCAAAAACCATGCGTTTCCGAACGCATTCAAAGTCTCGCGCGGTTTCACTAATCTCGTGGAATCACGTGAACCGCTGCGAGAACGAGTTATAAGCAAGTACATGTCTGAAGTAAACGATCCTAATCTAAAACGAGCGGATATCTTAAAGATGCTACGATCACATTTAAAAGAAGATATTGCAGTTTATGATTATCTCACAGGAGGGGGTTCTGGGATAAGTACATATGTACTAAGTTGGAAACCATCTGCGAATTCGGATGAATCCATGTTTAATAAGACATATTTATATAGTATTTTACCAATAAAAGAGTACTATAACTGCTATAGCTCTCCACTAGTACACTCTAATGGAGGTTGGAGGAATATATCAGCTTCTTTAGGTATTGCTTTATGTACCTCCAGATGTTCACATTCGTTGGATACTTTAAAAACTCCATCTCAAATACCGTATACTCTATTGTTGACTGAGTATACGAAACGCTTTTATAAAACAAACTGCTTCAATCTGCTTTTAGATCCTTCAAATACCAGGTTTAACCAAGAAACGCAATATCTAAGTCAACTATTCTTGGATGTAGTAACTGCTATAGATATAGTTTCTGTCGGTGGGACGGTCTTAGAAAATGGATTAGTATTCACACGAAACCATCAAATGCTTCGTTCATTTACGAGTCAGAATAAAGTAAGAGCCGTTAATTTGCTGCCTAGAGACTGTGCAAATGTTTCGAATGCTCTTTTTGTTAATGAAGTATTTGTAATTACGGAAAGTCCGATTGAGTATAATTATTATCACTTTATGGTTGAGCAACTGATGCGTATGAGTGCATTTATTGATTTTCTTCAACAACGTCCTCATATAGCGATTCATGTACACAGGGGTGCATTGGGAAAAACGGAATATTGGATGAACGTGTATAGATTGAAGAATCCTATTGTATCTGGAATGGTGCATGCGAATACGATATATTTACCACATGGAGGAGATACTCATAATCCGCATATAGTTTCCGTTCAACTAGCACAACAAATCATCCATAACTACATTACACAAACTCTTCTTCACGGACAACCAGATCATTCGAAACCGTTAGTCATTTTATTAAAACGTAAACAACGCGCTCTTACAAACCACGACGAAGTGCTAAAAATCCTCACTAAATTCACCAAAAAGACACCATATGAACTAGGCATTTTTGACGATCAACACCTACCAAATATGGACGAGACAATGTTGATGTATCACAGAGCTAAACTTGTTGTTTCACCCCATGGGGCCGGTTTAGCTAATGTGATATTCTCCAAACCTGGCACTACCATTCTGGAGGTACATTGTGTTGGTACAGATAATGTGCGACTCGCGGTTAAGATTATGAGTATGAAGCTAGGGATGCGTTACTATGGAACTATGACAACAGCTAAAGAAGCCTTGTCGCCAAGGTGTAATGAAGAAGGGGTTACTGTCGATATTGATGAATTTAGGACTGTGTTAACCTCCATTTTTACTTATTTGTAAATTCATATACAAAAATATGTTTTGTGTTGTTCTCTATAATTAGTGCTTAATTGTTTCGTATAATTTGGCTCTATTTGCCGGCTCTTAAGTTTTTAATTACTATTTTGTTATACTTTTGTAATTATTTTGGCTGTATCAAAGCAAAAAGACATAATATTTATGCAGCATTACACTTATCATAATTTAAAATAATATCAGGCTAGTTTTTATTATTCTTATCAAATTAAACCTGTTTCTTACGGGTGAGATATTATGAGCATGAAGTTATGCATGCGTTACTATGGAACTATGACAACGGCTAAACAAGCTGTGTCGCCAAGGTGCAATGAGGAAGGGGTTACTGTAGATATAGAGGAATTTCGGACTGCTTTACCCTCAATCTTTTCGTATTTATAATCTCAAGCAAAATCCCGCATTATTTGTATATTTTAGTATTTATAATATACATGTTTTATGTATTCATATATTAAGTATTTATTTGCGTTGTATTTATTTTTTTGCTGTAACTATATTAACAATTTATACACGGTTTAAGTCAACGTTTTGCAATAAACATACATGATATTACAGAACACCAAGCTAGATTAAGTTCGTAATGTGCACGTTGTTGAAATTCAAACATACAGTAAACGCGGTTTATAAGTTGACGACTCCACGCCCGCACGCTTAACACTCCACGCCCGCACGCTTATTTCTCCACGCTTAGATTCAATTTTGAGCACGCCCGCACGCCTGCACGCCCGCACGCCTGCACGCCCGCACGCTCGCACGCCCGCACGCTTAGCTGGGATATATAAGGTTTACTAAGCTTATTGATTCGATAATGTATTACAATGCCTATATAATAGCAATCAATGAGCTATATTGTGTTTCATTAGAACAATTATTTGTCTAGAAATATACCAATTTATTGTTATGAATGAAACAGTTTCCATAATACAGTTATAACCATAGGTCACCTTTCATAAATGTCTAGTTTCATTCAACAAGATTATTTCAATTGTTTTATCATCCCCATAAACACTCCAAAAATAAAATTATTGCTAAAGATTCCTTTTTTTTATATTTTTTTTTATTCAGCAAGATCGCTTTTATTTTTTATTAAATGTCAATCTTTCGTTTTGACTTCCTGTTCCTGTTAATTCGTTATTTTAAGAGTTTAGTATTTCAAAATAATATTTATTACAAACTAAATAACGACTTGATTAGGTTAAAATGTATCACCCACTTTGTCTTTATGTTTGAATATATGAATTACTAAGCTGTACTTATATATTATTTTTTTAGTCAAATCATTCATTTTATAATTACGTTATCTTTTTGTTTTAATATATGAAATACTAAACTGTACTTATATATTATTTTTTTATCAAATCATTCATTTTAGAATAACAATAAAACTTCCTCATTTTTATGTCTGATCAATTGTTTAAAGATATTTAATTTAGATTAAGACCATGCTTTTGCAAATAAAACGATTGGATATAGAATGATATTAAACATATAAATCCGTAAACATTACAGAAAAATATAAGATGATTATGACATTGACATTTAAATAAAATGCATTCAATGTTTCATTTCTCTCCTCATTTTCACATATTAGTTCAATCGCTAGATACATAGATGTATACGAATAATTATGTGACCATGAAATACATAAAAAAATATTTAGTCATCCTAATGAAGCATCACTTTGAATCAAAACATTAAAATATGTATAGCCATAGAAGGAAAATCCACGCCCGCACGCTCGCACGCCTGCACGCCCGCACGCCTGCCCGCCCGCACGCTCAAAACACTCCACGCTTAAATCGAAATTTGTCCACGCTAAAATCCTAGCGTGCGCACGCCCGCACGCCCGCACGATGTCAACTTATAAACCGCGTTTACTGTACGTCTTGCCGTTAAGATTATGAGTATGAAACTAGGTATGCGTTACTATGGAACTATGACAACGGCTAAACAAGCTGTGTCGCCAAGGTGTAACGAAGAAGGGGTTACTGTCGATATACAGGAATTTCGGACTGCGTTAACCTCCATTTTTACTTATTTGTAATTCATATACAAAAACATGTTTTGTTTTGATCTCTATGATAGGTGCTTCATTGTTTCATATAATTTGCTCTATTTGCCGGCTCTTAAGTTTTTAATTACTATTTTGTAGTAATTTTGTAATTATTTTGGCAGTATCAAAGTAAAAATGCATAATATTTATGCAGCATTACACTTATTATAATTTTAAAGAATATCAGGCTAGTTGTGATTATTTCTTATCAAATAAAACCTGTTTCTTACGGATGAGATATTATGAGCATGATTTTATGCATGCGTTGCTATGGAACTATGACAACTGCTAAACAAGCTGTGTCGCCAAAGTGTAATCAAGAAGGGGTTACTGTAGATATACAGGAATTTCGGACTGCGTTAACCTCCATATTTTCGTATTTATGATTGAAATTGCACACTTTGTTTATTCATTTTCATCGTATTTATTATCTATTTATATGGTGCTTATCTGCTATATAATTAGGCTCAAATTTTACAGACTTCTGACATCACGATATTGTAATTGTATAACTATTTTAACAGTATCCCAGGGAAAATGCACAATAGTTATGTAGCATTACACTTCATATTAAGATGTGATGGGTTGCTTGAATACTGAAAATGTGTGCTTTGTCGAATGAGCCCTAATCTACAATGTTAAAATCATAGAAAATTAGAGTTATTAATATTAGACATAACCTTAAGAATAACAGGCTTGATTTGTTCACATTTTATTAAATAAAACGTGTTTCTTAATTATTAGTAAGATATTAAGGCGTTGCAACTAGGGATGCGTTAATATGGAACTATAACAACGGCTAAAAAAGCTACGTCGCCAAGGTGTAATGAAGAAGGGGTTACTGTCGATATACAGGAATTTCGGACTGCGTTAACTTCCATATTTTCGTATTTATGATCGGAAATATATGTTAATATATTCATATTTTAAATATTTGTTTGCATTGTAAGCTTTGTGTAATATTTGTATTCACAATTTATAGTCCGTTTTAGTCAACAGGTCGCAATAAACATATTTAGCGTAACAGAACACCAAGCTAGATACAGTTATTAAGGTGCACTATGTTGAAATTCAAGCATACAGTAGCGCGCACTCCCAACTTCTCAAGACAAACGCTAAACGCTAAACGTTAAACGCACAAACGCTAAACGCTAAACCCTTAAACGCTAAACGTTACACGCTAAACGTTAAACGCTAAACGCTAAACCATAGCCACCCACAGGTGTGAAGGGTATATAAAGGACATCATTATGAGTGCTTATCTTACTCTCTTATATGCCCTTTCATCAAACGCTAAACGCTAAACGTTAAACGCTTAACGTTAAACGCTAAACGTTAAACGTTATATTCTCATCTTGTAAGCCCTTAAACGCTAAACGCTAACCGCTAAACGTTAGAGAAATCGAGAAGTTAAGCCTGCGCGCCACTGTACGTCTTGCTGTTAAGATTATGAGTATGAAACTAGGGATGCGTTACTATGGAACGATGACGACGGCTTAAGAAGCGGTGTCGCCAAGGTGTAACGAAGGGGTTACTGTGTATATTGAGGAATTTCGGACTGCATTAACCTCTATATTTGAGTATCTTTAACTGATGAAGCATGCCTTGTTTATTTATTTTGATCATATTTATTATCTTTTTATATGGTGCTTATCTGCTGTATAATTATTCTTCATCTTTACGGATTTCTGACATCACGATATTGTAATTGTAAAACTATTTTAACAGTATCCAAGGGAAAATGCAAAATAGTGATGTAGCATTACTATTCATATTTAGATTTTATGGGTATAATTGCTTTCGCTTGTATACTGGAAATTTGTGCATTGTCGAATGAGACCTAACCTACAATCTTAAAAATATAGAAAATTAGAGCTATTAATAGGAGACATAACCTTAAGAATAGCAGGATGGATTTGTTCACATTTTATCAAATAAACCGTGCTTTCTTAATTATGAGTGAGATATTATGGCGTTGAAGCTAGGTATGCGTTACTATAGAACGATGATAAATGCTTAAGAAGCTGTGTCGCCAAAGTGTTACGAAGAAGGGGTTACTGTGGGTATTGATGAATTCAGGATTGCGCTTAAAGCTTTATTTTCGTGCTTATGATTTCACGCTAGATCACGCATTATTTGTATATGGCTGTTTTTTAATAATTGATTTCTTACAACACGATATTGTAATTTCATAAATATTCTGGCAGTATCCAAGTAAAAAGGCATAATATTTATGCAGCATTACACTAGATATGTATGGGTATAAGTACTTTTGCCTTAATAGATAAACTGTCTAGTTTGTTGAATGAGCTCTCATTTATGGTTAACAAAAGCATGACGATCAAGCATAAAAAAGGTAACATAATGTTGTATATGAGAATATACAACAGGTATAACTTTTATTCTCATTTAATTTATAATTAGTTATAGACTTTATATTTTGAAATAATGCATTTTAGGTCAAATTATTATTCATAAAAAGGAAAAGTCTTTGTCTGCGCGTAATTCCTTTGTTCTTAATTGGCAATTATGAAGTGTTAAATATTGTTAAGACGTCGACTTCACGTCGGATGCTCTTTTGTTATAGTTTGTTAGTGTGTTTACTCGGTTAAAAGGTGAGAATGAGTTGCTGCGTTTAACATAGTTTTAAAGTATACAGAGCCGTTAATTGCAATTATGAATAAGGATAGCGTTAGACAGTGTTTTCCTAATGTGTTTTCTTGTGTCAAGTGCCTTTGTCTTTTGGTAGGTTAAATGTGTTAATGTTTAATTACTTATTATAAAATTGAGGGTCGGGGTCTTTATAAGGAACCCCGAACCTCACATTCGATGAGAATCAGGAGAAACCATTCTAGAGCTAGGAGAACAAGTTTAGAGATAAACGTTTTGTTAGTCAAAGAGGGAATACCTCTGAAGGAACACCTTCATGTAGTTATGAACTCATAGCGAATGTTACGGAAATGCGTAATGGGCAAATTATAGTTAAGAACAATGGATTGCTTGATTACAAACGAGTGTCGCTTAAAGAATATAAATGTATTTAAATATGAGAAACTGTGATTTAAGACATATTAATTTATTATTAACTAAATACTAATAAAAGGATATAAATTACACACCCCAGACTTTTAACTAATCAACAATAATATTAAACAATACCAACTGTTTGTGGCATATTTTAAAATAAAAAAAAACATATGCCCTAATCATAGCTATATGACACCAGTACCCTTGATGTGTTTCTATGGAACTATGACAACATCTAAATAAACTTTGTCGCCAAGGTGCAATGATGAAGGGGTTACTACTATTGATATAGAGGAATTTCGGACTGCGTTTACATAAATATTTTTGTGTTTATAATTTCACGCAAAACCATGTTTTTGTTCATAAATAGTGCTTATATGACATATTAAATTTGGTTCCGTTTGCAGTTGCTTAGGTTATGGCTTAAACATTTATGAGGGGCACTCAACGGTTTACTTTTCAAAATTGATCTTAATCTATTCATTGTTCAGCCGAAGATGATCAGATATATGAAATAAGTTTAATGCGCTGATTTGCATCAAAATGTTTATTCTGAAGTTGCAAGCAAGAAACAGAGAAAAGCTACTGCAAGCAAATATACAATCTCCTATCAGAATAAAGATTATCATAAATCAAATGTGTATAAAGGTTGTTATCTCACAAATTCATTTACAGAGACAAGATTTAGATACATCTGCATGGGATTTATTTTCAAACATAATCCGAAAGTAAAATGATCGTTTTGAAAAAAAAGTTCGTTCTGTTCTGAAAAAAAAATGCAAGCAAGGAAGAGCTGCTACAAGAAATAACATATACCCGAATAAATCGTCGAGTACCCTCGATTTATGTTATCATTTTGGAAGTGTACATGTTATAAGAAAAACTGTTGCAGCAATATATGAGATATTCATATGCAGGAGTGCATTTGCTAAGAAATTAAAAGTAAAAACGTGCACCGTATAATATGAACCCTGATTCAGAATGTAAAAACAACATTGGTAATTCGTACTTATAAAAATAAACAAAATAATATCAGGTTAGATTTGTGCAGTTAAAAGGGAACTTGTGCTTTGTATTTTAGATATCATGAGTATTAAGCTAGGAATGTGTTACTGTGGAACTCTGACAGCAGCTAAAGAAGCTATATTGCCAATGTGCAATCATGAAGGAGTTACTTTGGATTTTGGTGAATTTCTTTTGGTGAATTCTTATTTATGAATAAATATATTTGATCATTTAATTATATTATATGACTGGTGCTTATATAATTGGTTTATTATTCATAGTTGGACAGGAAGTTAAAATTCACGAACAATATTTATTCAGCATTCAACTAAGCAGTATACTGATTATGTATGCCTGCAAATGGATCTGCATTATTTTGAACTCGCAAAGTGTCGAACAAATTCTGATTTACCATATACAAAAACGCATTGACCATTTTAGTATAAAATAAGACACATATTATTGAAGAACACCTTATTGTGGTGCGCCTTATTGAAATACCAATGTATGCCCTGATTATTTTGTTTAGAACAAGGGATAAGTTGTTTTATTAGAGAGTTTGGGCAAAATATGTCACACCGGGATAATGGTGTTTTTATATGTACATTTTAATCTTTACACAATGAACCCAACAACTAAAAATATTTAACATAATAAAAACATTTATTCAAACTTATGAATTTGGTTAATTTATTTTGCCAAATGTCAGGCAGAATAATTCCACTGAATATCTTAGGTTTAAGTCATAATGAATTGGGTTATGATTCAAATCTGCTGACCGAAACACAGTCATCCCGAAAGAGCATTTTTTGCTCAAACTCTCTATTACTATGGCAACAAACAACGAAGCATTTTTTGAATGTGCAATGAGGAAGTGGTTATGTTGAACTTAATGAAATCTGATTGTCTTAATATATAATTTCGTATTAATATTTGAAAATATCTGTATTTTATATTTATATTTATCGTATATATTAATGCGTTAAACGCTATATTTTCGTATTTGTTATGATAACTGTATAATTTGTCTAGCTTTAATTTGTGTTGTTATTGTTGAATGAATAACAAACAATAAAACAGTTGTCATAATTTACTTTTTTGCTATCCATTGATTTAAACTTGAATACATTGCTTTCATTTGTATCAGCAAAAAAAAAAAAAACGATTCGACTGGCTTTCGATGTTTTTTTTTTGTTTCTAACCATATGTTATTTATTATGTTTATATTATTGTAATTGTAATGTATATGACAATCTTTTGCCTAAATTTTAATTGTTCTTGAAAGTAAGTTACAACTTATGTCATTTGACAATAATGGGAATAAGTTATCTTTAATATGTAGTAAAATATGTATTGGTTTTATCTAGTCGATATAACGTTTTGCATAAAATAAATAAGAAACAGTATTCTTATTACTTTGATTTTGATTGGCAACTATATCATAGCTTGCTATCTAGAGATATTTCTTATTTCCTTACTGCTATATTGCTTTACCCAGCCCCCGCGAAATGAAAACTGGGTATGTGAAATCGATTGATTTTGTCCACAGTTAGTAAGTTTACTGTAGTTAACTTTGATTCAATACCTCTCCTTAGTCCACCAATCAACAAAATTGACGAGTTAACCATGATGTGAGTTCTTCATTGCCCAAACGAAGGCATTTAAGTTACCAATCTCTCCGCTGCTGTTATCTTCATAGACTTTAAAAAAAACTTAGATAACAACACTTTTGAAACTACGTCGAATACATGACATGTCAGATAGACATGTACGAATAGTAGAAGAATGTTTTATATATATAGACACCAAATCTGAGGTTATATTCCCTGATAGAGAAACAAAACTACTCCATACCCTTGCTTTTCCTAAGACCCGACCCTCACGTCACGTATATCTTTATCAAATCACGGGATAATGCTCTAAGAAAAGCTATCATTAAATGAAAGAATATATAAAGTTAAAAAATAGAAATTCAAAGCTTAAAAGCTTGCCCTGATATATTTCATATATATTATATGTATTTGATCAGTGTAGTTCATGCACTTAATAATCGGTCTCGTATCAATCCCTGCATCTTCACCTTAAGGAATACATGAAATTTAATTAAGTCATTTAGAAACATGTGAATTGACAAAATACAGGTAAAGATCCATAAAAACACTTATGTTGTGTTTCTTCTTTGGTCCTTGTTAAGTTTAATAGCTAAAACATGGGATCGTTCATGAATATTCATCAAAACACAGATAAACAGTATATTCGCGGACATTATTATTTTACTGGTTTTCGCCTGAAATTCTGTAGAGATCAACATAATTTTTGGTAGGTATTTCATAGTCAAATCATGACATGCTTCAACGAGTAACTATATGTGTCAGGTTTTTATATTCCATGTGGCTTATATTCA
>LQRL01089229.1:0-35624 GCA_001703475.1 Hydroides elegans
TTGTAAATGCGTTTATCTGATCACATACTACTTTTTCGACAATTTTAGATACAAACGGGAGGTTCGACACCGGTCTAAAGTTCGAGAGTATTGGTTCGAGGTTGCTCTTTTTGATGATTGGTGAGACAACTGCTTCTTTAGATTTATTGACAATGGTTGTCAAAGTTGGGCCGAGAATGTCAATGTTTTCTTTTATTAACGATGTGGGCAATGGGTCAACTATTGGGCAGTATTTGCAAGGCGCTTGAGTTACATAGCGAGTAATATCCTGTATGGAAATCTCCGCAAAACCACTGAATGTGAAATCATTCGGAACAGCAGGTACATGTGTAGGAGATGTATCGACGTTGGAGGGAAACGTATCCACAATCTTCTCAATTTTCTCTTTGAAAAATGTTGCGAAGTCATTGGCTAGAGCCTCCTCGGACGCATGTTCGGGTAGGACTTGTTTCTCACCTTTCCGTCGAATATCCTTAATGATTGAAAATAGAGCCCTTTGGTTAGTACCACAGTCTTTAATTTTGTCGCTATAAAAGACGGTTTTTTTGCGTTCTAAAACAGAGTGATAGTGAATAGATGAGGCCTTGAATTTGTCTTTATCCGTTTCAGATCGCGTTGATAACCATAGACGTTCGCACCTTCTTCTTTCTTTTTTCGCGGCTAATGCTTCTTCATCGAACCATGGGTTTAGTGGACGGATTTTCTTAACGCGAACTCGTTTCGGGGCATGTTTTTCCAATATTCCACTAAGCGATTCATTAAAGTCATTAACGAGAGCGTCGATATCATCCGAAGGGCTGGCTAGGCATGGTATGCGTCGTAAATCCTCTCTGAACAACGCTCTATCAATACTGTCGATTTTGCGAGAGGTGATTTTTCGAGTTTCAAAATCTGGTTTTTCCATGCGAAAATGGCAATAGGTTTCGAAATGGTCGGACACAGAGGTATCCGTAGCCGGGGGTACGAGGGGGGTCAGTTCATCTTCTCTAGTTATTATCAGATCGAGGGTATGTCCCGATCTATGAGTTGGTACGCACACATGTTGTTTCAGGCTAAAAGAGTCTAGGAGTTCAAGGAAACGAGAGGCAAAACTGTTTTCCAAGTCGTCAATATGAATATTAAAATCACCAGTGATTAAAATGTTACCTTGACATTCGAGCATTTCTGAGCAAGTAAACACATTCATATTTTCATTTAAGTGTATTTCGTTGAAATTTCGTTTGACCCGAAAACAAAATTTTTTCATATGTTATGAAATACATGTAGATGGATTCGCTTTTGTTTTATTAAAGTATTGCAGACCTCCGGCTTATTATGCACTCGTATGCGAAATGAAGCAACTTCTAAACCTACAATAATTATGTTTATATGAGGATATGATACATTGAGCACGTAAAGAGCACCTTATAAATGCAAATGTAACAACAGCCTGATATGTCTTATAATATATCTAACATGTTTGTGGACATTTTGAAATTCAACTTACCGGTAGTATATTCTCAAACGAAAAGCGTATCCTGTTACGTATATTGCAGCTTGTTATTTGTTTGAAACCTTTGCTTAAAAAGAACAGTTAACGATGTCACAATGCGTTCTCATCGCTTAATCTTAGCGATTGCCTGTTTGCCTGTGCTAGAGTCTACTAATATTTAAGTCAGCTGCCAACATTTTAGCATTAGTCGCCTGACGCGCGACCTGTACGTATTTCCATGAACTAGTCTGGCTAAACCCTTTTGGCGGGGCGATTAACATCAAATTTCAGTTTAAGTAAAACCCTGTATTATAATAATACTTCATGCTTTCAGGAAAATACGGTATATTATTGCCCCGAGGGAGACCGTCCGGGAGGGCCCGAAGGCGCAGCCTGAGGGCCCTCCCGGGCGGTCTCCCGAGGGGCAATAATATTCCCGTATTTTCCTGAAAGCATGAAGTATTATTTTTATTATATGCTTTTTGTGTTTCTATTGTTAACATAGTTTTATAATTGAGACCTAAAGTAATAATCAAAAACATGAAATATGAATTTGCTTGATTAAAAACCTTAATCGGCATGTCACCCGGGAGGGTAACGCTCAGAACAAAAATGACGCAATAAATGCTTACACATATGCAAATTAGCAACTATTGCGTCACCGGGAAAATACGGCTTTTGGAAAGCCCAGTGTCTCTCCTTATGTTTTCTTTATAAAAACAACGCCAAGCATGTAATAAATGTTTTTTATTAAATTGTAATTTTGTATAGACGTATTACCTATGCAAATTGAAGAATAGGAATACATGTTCTATGATGCAGTGGGAAGGCTTTAAAAACTGCTTAAGATCTAAATTTAATTTTCAACATAATTTTTTCTACTGTTGTAATACTGTATATTACACAATGGCCAAAAATAAATGCAGGTTTCCTATTGTGAATTTGCAATTGTTGTTAAATTGTTTCAATGAACCGTCTAATTACTATTTCAGTGACGTAAAAGTCAATTTCGAATTGACAGCCTTTATGCTCTATTTTCAAATAACTCCTTACGTAAGTGGTTTGTTTTGTTAATGCGGTGAAATTACATGTTGTTTTTAAAATGTGTTACATTGTATAGCCTATTCATGTTTTTGCTCATGATCCAATTGGTCCTTTGTGTAAGACTATCTGATTTTTTGATGATTTTCCTATCAATTAGCAAATTATAACAAGAAGATTCTATTGAAAACCTCTTGTGTTAGAATCGTTGAATCTAATCATCTTAACAATTGCTGAAACTCTGCGTTATTCAATTGAAAAGACTTACTACACTTATTAACAAAAACGATTAATGCTAGATAAAAAATATGTATTTAAAAAAGATAATAATGCATCCCTGAGTCATCTAATTCCAAGGAACAATAATTATACCTACATGTCGATCATGAAATCGCATTAAACTCTTTTCACAAGCCATTAAATGATTGTTTCTATTGAGCAAATTATGAATTACATTTAATCGTGTGCAGCTTTAAAAATACAATGTAGACTGTTTATATTTGAGTATGAGTAACCGAAGGTCGTTCATGATATACCTGTACCTGCATGTAAACGGCTAAATGCGGGTACATTGGTCCTCTTAACAATTATCTAAGTTTTTCGGTGTAAAACGGGTACTCAGGTAGTTATTTTTAGTGAAAGAGATTGCGAGAAGAGAGAGAGAGAGAGAGAGAGAGAGAGAGAGAGAGAGAGACCCACACAGAGAGACAGAGGACAGAGATAGGGACAGCGCAAAGAGAGGGAGCGTTAGATAAGGTAAATGCAATATGTGACACATCCACATGTTATGTGACTTGCGTTCTATTTTTGCTTTTGTGATTTCGAAATGAAATTCTCGTTGCATGAAAACGCAATTTAACCGTGATAGTGGATATCCTATCATGGTTTAAGTTAAAAAATCCAGCACGAACCCAGAAGGTAAAACAATTAACATTGCATCACTCATGAACTCATTAATTAATCATCTAATTATCTATACTTCATTACTATTACTTCATTGTGCAATGTCTATAAAAAAGGAAAATATGATCAAGGTTCTATAAATATTTTCAAGGCCATAAAGCTAGTGCTCCATATGTCCGTCTGCGTTTGCGTTTGCGTCTGCGCTTGCGTCTGTGTCTGCGTCAATTTATTTTTTGTGTAACATTAGATCCGTCAACTCATGCGTTTTTTCATCCGTCAATTTTTATTTCATCTCAAATTGTAACTATTTTCAAGCATAAAACCTAATATAAATGAGTAATTTAATATGCTTTTTCTAACTAAATAATTTATTTCCACTAGCTATGCATAATAATGTAAAATTAACCACGAATTAAGCAAAACAACAAAGTTTTTAGTCCCTGTTATTGAAACCTCTTATTTTCATCAAAATAAGCCTATATATTATTGGCTTTGTAAAATATATCACACTATATTAATTAAATTAAAGATTCAAACTATATCGCAAAACACGATTTCTTGTACCAGCGTGACCTTTCTCATCCGTTTTTTCATCCGTCTACAAATTCGATCGCGACATGTTCCGATTGAATCAACGCAGACGCAGACGCAAGCGCAGACGCAAACGCAGACGGACATATGGAGCATGTTAATCATATTATATAGTGTGCGATTCAAATCTAAAAACGCAGACGTCGACGCAGACGCAAGCGCAGACGCAGACGGACATATGGAGCACTAGCTTAAGAGCAACAAAAAATTGAAGATGGCAAAAGTCGTGATTGACAAATACGAGCCGCGTAGAAATATCACGTAAATTAAATGATAATATGATCCTTAATTTGCACCTTATAACGTGTTAAGGTTCCATTCAAGCAGGGTTATAGTATTATTGCTACTTTAAAACATTAAAATGTTGCTTTTGGTTCATGTTTAAGAAATATGTAGCGTATAAAGCTTCATGTCGTATACACTCTACATGTTTCCAGTGGTAGCTATCAATTTAATATCCATTTAAGCTATGCTAATTATGAAACAATCAAATCATTCCATAAAGCAGTTTCTGGCATGGATGTGTTTCTTTGGGAAAGCCTTGAAGCAGTTTTTATTGCAAATGACTCAGCTACATTCGTAGAAATGACTCATTCTCGCAAGGGGTCTTCTTGTTAAGCACGATAATTTAACTGCCTTTTTTGTTGAACCGAAAATATGTAAACTAGGTATTACACCCTTAATTAACTTCTATATTTGGCATTTCATGACGAAAGAATGCTAGGATTTCATGTAAATTGACGTAATATTGACATACCAGAAGAACTTTCTTGGGTCCCCCTCTTTTGTGGAACCACCTTTTATTGGTAAAAAAGGCAATAAATTTCTTGATATGCTTAAAGTAATCCTTGTATAAATATAAATAAATTTGTTGACGAAAAAGTGGGCCTTGTATTAGAATAAAGTACATTTTGTAAATCCTTGTCGAAACATAGCAAACGTTAATCTCTTTAAACTACAAGCGGCCAAAAATGAAAGTGGCCACTAGGTATTTTATATATATATCAAAAAATATCCCATGGGTGTTAAATATTTTTATATCATATTGAAGCTTGATATATCTTTTCTTTATATGTGAAATTTCGTCATTGTGTATGCCCGAGTAAAGAAGCTATCATAGGTTTAACAACAGTGGTGTCGATTTCAAAAGTTGCAAATCCTCTGTTTTAAGTTAGAGTCCTGCATAAAGTCGGCTTGAAAGTGTTTAAGTATTCCATGTGTCAACATAATGCCATATAAGGGATATCTTGTTCACTGCTGTGAGGCGTGTGCTTACTGGTCAAGTCACAGCAGAATTTATGCAGAACTTAGACTTAAAATAGAGGATTTGCAACTTTTGAAATCGACACCACTGTTGTTTTACTTATGATAGCTGCTTTACTCGGGCATGCATAATAACGAAATTTCACAAAAATATAGAAGAGATATCAAGCTTCAATATGATATAAACATGTTTAACACCCATGGGATATTTTGTTGATAAATGTAAAAATAACTAGTGGCCACTTTCTTTTTTGGCCGATGGTAGCAACAAGTAAATAACATGAGAAGACAAATAAATAAGATTTGATGATAATGTATTTAAAGTTATCTGGCCTTAATTATCGATTCCCGGTTATAACTGGTTTTCAGCTTTTGGAAGCGCATTTTAAAATGTATATTAAGGCGCGTACACGCCAAAAAAAATCCTAAATTTTTGCTTGAACAGAGGGGATAAACTGCTATGTTTTTATACAAATGTGGCTTTCGAAAATATCGAGTTTCGTGCTCTATTCCGAGCTTTTTCGATTGCGCGAACGCGGCCTTAGAGAGTCAATGATCAGTGGCACCAATTCATAAATTTCTCAAATATGCATTTTGGGGTATAAAAAAAAACAGTTAAACATTGAAACCGGGCACAAAGTTATAAATGACCATTTTCCTATGACAGTTTTATTTTCACATTTGTAGACCATTTAAAACCTAGTGAATTCTGGACACTTCCATATTTTAGACACCCTAACCAAACCAGTAACATGATAAGACTGAACATCGGTAATCGTTCTATTTATGGAACCATTTGCTTAGCAGTCACATTGCTGTCAAATATCACATTTTACATGCCCTAGAACTACACATTGCGTCAAAAGTCCCGCACTGGATCACGTAAGGGGTACATTGTTGAAACAGAGTTTAAGAAACATTGAAAAAAGTGTGTATATGGCCTTCAAGCCCCGTCGAAAATTTATTGTTGACCCTTTTCTCGTCTCAATAGCCACCAATTGATGCAATCCAAGATCTGCACTTCAAACCAATGTGAATACCGTATCTATCTACAGTCTTTTAATAATGTGTGATCTAAACATACACTCTATTCTATAGACTAGTTCTAGTCTGTTTCACTGAATCGTATTTTGAGAGAATGAACCCTACATCTTAATAATGGGTGTGATTACCATGTAGCTCAAATAGAACCGGGAATCCATTTTTCGATGTACTGGGAGCAAAATTACAATTTCCTTTGGTCATAGAAATTACGTAAATCAATATTTTTACATGATATTTTGCATCATGGTAGATACATCATTTATGCAATACTTTATGTCATTTTTATTTTAATACTATGTGGTTAAATGGTTGAATATAGCAATGAAAGTTGGCAATTGACATTTCGATGCAAGAATCTATTATTCGCAGTAACACTCCTTTATTCATAACGCTTTCCAAATATGGTCTCCAAAGCTCAAGAGAGAGTGAACACTTGTTGTTTAGAGTGGGATACACCATGAATGGATGACGTCGCGACATAGACGATATATTTCAACGTCTTGTATAGTCTTAAACATTATCTTATCACACCAGGCCTTACAAAAGAGATATTTAATAGTATAATACCATACTCTCAAAATTCTTAAGCTGTCTGTGAAAAACACGATCGAATATTCTCATAATGTACTCTCAGTGCATTAAATTTTATATAATAAAAGCAAATCATACCAAACATGCTATTCATCACTTTCTTAAAGCTGCGCCAAAGGTCCGAGTAAAAGTATGAGCAGCGCTAAAGGCGCGAGTAAAAATATGACATGATTATTAAAATTTTGATGCTACAATGCATTAGAAATTAAATAAATTTAGTTTAAATAATTCTTCTTGGTCGGAATTCAGTGCAAAAGTCGAAAAAATATTCAAATACCTGCAGGAAACTAACCAAGTCGCTGTTGCACAGATCCATGCAGAGGTAACAGGGTTACCCTTCCTAGCCATATATTGAACATATTTCACAACATTATTATCTTCGCTCTTTGATAGATATGCCTTAGGCCCAGGCTTTTTAAGATCACCATATATTCTGGGTTTAGAGTGTTGCTTGGAATTCCATATTTCTCACTGGTTTTATGAACTGATCCTCCAGATAAAACCAAGTCTATAGCATTTTCATCTCATCATCTGTCCTCCTTCGGCATTTTTCTTTTTATTTTTGTGACTATAAAATCGGTTGATATCCAAATAGAAAACACCACATCACTATTGAGAAGCACATGGAAAACTCATTGCTCTTTCATATAAACATATAAAACTATACACCTTTAGTCATATATGGCACCGAAAATAGATTCCATCATAATAGGGCGACATAAATGGGTTCACAATATAGCACACTCTAGAATACAATCATTGTATTTGAATGTGAACTAAAGGATACATGTCCTATATTCAATGTGTGTATAAAGGGGTGTTACTGCGAATAATAGATTCTTGCATCAACATGTCCATTACCAACTTTCATTGCTATATTCAACCATTTAACCACATAATTTTGAAACAAAAATAACATAAAGTATTTCACAAATGATGTATGTACCATGATGCCAAATATCAAGTAAAAATATTGATTTACGTAATTTCTATGACAAAAAGAAATTGTGATTTTGCCCCCAGTACATCGAAAAATGGATTCCCGGTTCTACCGCTTGAAAAAAAATCGCTTGTAATGTCACCAGGCGTTTTTTTTTACTTAAGCCATTGCACCGCTCAAACTAAATCAGCATATTTGATATTAAATAATTAATTATTCTTTTATAAAAAATAAACTGAAGTAGACTCTACCTGTTTTAAACCGATTTTGATTCGATTTTCCCTTTCAGATGTTACACGGGGCATTCCTGACCTAGGTAGGTCAACAACATTATTGGTCTGGAGATATTTTTGTTTTAAACGCGTTACAGTTGATTTTGAAACACCAAAACGTTGTGCGATAGTTGCGGGTGTTTGACCGGGGACGTCATAAAGACCAATTATTTGTGCCCTTTGAATTGTTTTTGACATCGGCATTTTGAAATTTATGTGTCGTGTCTTCCTAAACAAGAGTCTATGGCATTCCAGTGCTCAGATACTCATAGTAACCGTGTACCTATAGACTTGTGCTAGCTCAGAGACACACCGTAACATTACACCATTAGATTTCTATAGAATTGGTATTAGATTATGTTGAATCATAGTCATGGGTTTGCACCACTAGGGCCTACTGACCCGTGAAACGCACAGCTGTATGGATTGGCTTTAACCTGGTAATATTGTAACACCTTACTTACTAGACTAATATGGACTTCTATTGATATTAGTCTAGAGTGCAGAGTCGTGTAAAGTGTAACGCATAGCTACAGTATTCATATTGGTTTAGAGTGTAGAATTTGGACTGCATTAATTGGTGGCTATTGAGTCGAGAAAAGGTTCAACAATAAAATTTCGACGGGGCTTGAAGGCCATATACACACTTTTTTCAATGTTTCTTAAACTCTGTTTTAACAATGTACCCCTTACGTGATCCAGTGCGGGACTTTTGACGCAATGTGTAGTAAGAGGGCTAAATTAAGCTGTCCTCATCTTGTCAAAAGTTGTTGACGCTAATATCAATCCAAGGGTATTGCATTTCATCTCGAGGTAAAAGAAGACATAACATATAATCCGGTCATTGAAACGTAACTGACCAATGCTGTATATTAAATAAATGTTGGCCTTGATTCAGAAATAAATTATAGAATCATCTAGAGGTAAGTGTTGAAGTTGCTTATGATTTCATCATTGAAATACAACTGACCAATGCTACATTTAAATTAGATGGACCTTGATTCAGCAAATAATTACCATGGGGGAAACACTTTTAAAAGAAATGGGTTCATGCTACTGTTAACAGGCGATATTTCATCTAGATATTAGTTGGATGAATTAATTTCAAGGTGCGTATCGCCTTTTAATGTCTTTTTAAAAATGTCCTTTTTAAAATGTATTCAAGTTTGAAAAATTGTGCTTGGAGCTACTTGAATTGTTTAGTCGAAACAGAGATGAGAGCACATAAAAAAAAAACAATCAAATTCGTTCAATAAGGCGCTCCCACATCTTTAAAATCCCGAGTAATCAAAAGCTATAGTTCCACATATTTCAGCTACATGTAATATTTGTTGTTATGAATAGGAAGGCCAATCCCACATATATGCGTATATTTGATATTGTGATGAATACCACTTCATGTTAACCTTTTTTGTAACCAATATTATAACATGATGGAATTATTTTTTCCTCTATTTTCTTTATAGCGCGAGCATTGAATTAATAGGCATTAAAGAACGATACACAGTATTCAATATGCAAATGAGGAGAGGCTAATGAGCGTGACTCATTTTGAGCGAATACTGCAGTACAGTTCTTGTGCCTGTGCTCCACACAAGTATTTAAACAAAACGTCATAAAAAGTTATCAACATGCCTAATTATTCGATTTTTTTTATACAGTTCGAATCTTAATGTATTTATGCACTAATTTCAACTGTTATAATAGCGATAAAACACTCCTGTTCGTTTGTATAGCTGATTAAGAGCTTAGAAGAAACTATTACAAAACTCACGCCTTCGGCGTTCGTTTTGTAATATTTTCTTCTTCGCTCTTAATCAGCTATACAAACTCACAGTCGTGTTTTATCCCTATAGTACATACCTTTTCTTTATTGGGATTGGTTTCGTTGGAAACACCCTTTTTTATCATTTTTAAACTGCCTTTAATTTTGTAATGTTTCAAACATCATATGGTTCATCCCAGTATAAAATGAGTGCTTCAAATGTTATAGTCAAATTATATATAGAATTAATATTTTGGGGTTTGACTTTGGCTATTCAATTTCCAAAATTTTTGGGAAAATATTATGCAATGCTTGGTTTTGTCTGATGTTTGTATGACGCTTCATAAACATTTTAAAGGGTTTTAAAATGTGATATGATTTGATAGTTATTTTTCCTGCCCACAAGATTGGTATCTTTTTCACATTTTTCACAGTTTCTTAACTGACTAGCGGTAACACAAAAACGCCATAGTACTGGAAAATGTTTTTTTTTAATTTTTATAAATCATATTCAATATATTTTCAAAAGATTCGGTTCTCAGTTGAAGGTTTCTAAAATAAGACCAAAAAAAACACAAACACGTTTAGAAATCGACACCATTCGATGTCGGCATTAATTTACACTATATCAGACGAGTAAATTTTCTCCGAACGTTACATCAAAATACTTTATCATAATGAAAGCAGTGTGTGAGGACCTGGACACATATTAATCCTTTCTCAGTAATTTAATAAAAACAACCCTTGTGTTCGACATATTTCTGATGGGAAAAACAAGAAGCTGCTTGTGTTTTAAAGGCTAGACGTTTTTTTTTAAATTATCATAAAGAATATAGTGAAAACACGGTTTGTTTATGGAACAAGGTTTGGAAAAGTTTTCCGTGATGCCAGGTCCAATTGAGTACTAAATAAAAGTCTGCGAGTTTATCATTTAAAACCCGGACACTTGAAACAAACCATCTTTATTTGTGTTCTATATATTCAAACCAGAGTGAAGGTGTATTATATCCTGTCCCATATATTTTTTAAAGACAGAATAACTGCATTTTGTTAAGTTCAAGATTGCCAAGTTTTAAAAAAATTGTCTGGGTTACACAGACATGTTTACCATCCTTGTTGTCTTATTATTTGAAATTTTCATTTTGTTATTCATAACAAATAAGAAAGATAAGAAAAACGTGTTGAAGGTACAAAATATGCACTCTTTACTTTATTGTAAAGTAACGTTATGTTAAAAGTTAAAAAGAGAAAACATACCATGGTTATTCCATGATACTAAATCGACGCTGCGTTGCAAAACAGATCATAATAAAAATGCAATAAAATAAGACTCATTCCGAGCAACACAACATATGTGAACACCAATCACACTTTAACCCTTGATAGATAAATAGCGACCACCTCTCAGATATAATATCTCTGTTTTTCTTTGTTTCACTTTTTTCGCACACCTTTGCTCTTACTGGAATTGCTCATTGAAATGGATGCAATATTTTCCCGGGATGCGATATTTTCTCCCCCGTACGGACCTCCCGCAAAATATCGCCCGGGGTCACGGGGATTCCCGCAAAGTCCCGTCGCGGGTGTTAAAATGAACCTACCGTCTAAACAAACCTCCGTGTTTATTTTGTTACAAAAAAAAATGCATTCATCTTAAACTCCTTGTTCAAAAATTAATATACATATTACATATAGCCTACCCTCAAATAAGGAGATTGCTTAAATATTATTTATAAAGCATATTTTGGGAAACGCGGTTTTATTTAACAGAGGTTTCTGTTTACTCCGGATATCTGCATTCGGATTTCATGAGTCAACCACCAGGGTACCATCCTGAAATGATTGGGTTTGTGATTTATTTTGTACAGGATCAGGTTTAGTTTCTTGGTGGGCCTTTCTTGGTTGGGTGCGTACTTATTATTCGGGAAAAAGAAAAGGAAAGGATACATATCTTGCTGAATGATAACCGGAAAAATAATATACATAAATGAGAGAAAGGGATATTTTGAAATGATAAAATCATTATTTCTTCTCAACCAATCGTCATAACTTTGTGTTAAGTATTACGGCTGAGTTGCACCTTACTACCGGTAGTGTTGTAAATGTTTAAACTTGAAAATTATCGGATAACTGTTTGATTAATTAGGATATCGTGAAGGGAAATGGATTGTATTTCTAAAATGAGTAAGTTTAACATATTTAGATTACATAATGGAAAGTTTTCCAGAATTAAAACCAAATGAAGTATTTCTGTAAATTATATCACGAGCGACCGGCTCATATTAACTTTCCCCATCTGATATGTTTTTCTTCCTTGAATATTCGGTGATGCTGTTAACAAAGTTGCTGATTGATCAATACTGAATGTTCTATAAATATGCTTTTCCCTTTATATACTGCGGTAAAATCGAATAATTAGTCATACGTCAAACGCGGAAACACGTAATTAATTTTGACCAATCGATTTGATTGTTCTTTTTCCTAGTTTAAATAAGGATTGATTTGGGAAACGAGAGAAAACAGGGAAGTAACAAATATATCTAATTACACGACTGCTGTGTTAGTTTCAATTTTTTATACATGCACTATGCATATTTGATATGCATATAGTATATATTTTTATAGATGAATCTATAGATAGCATAGTGAACTGTCGATCAAACGCTTTGCGGTTTAAAAGGTGTGTCGGCTACATATTTTTGATAGGGTGTGAAAAAATTATTGATAGTCTAGGCTGTGGTGACAACGGCAGATATTACATTATTTTCGTCAGATGCATCCGATTGAGTTACACCCATTGTCAAAAAAAAAAATAAAAACCGGTGACGTTCGTCGAAAAATAATAAATTTCTTGAAATTGACATCCGATATATTTGACCACGTGGGGTAACGTTTTGAAAAAGTGGTAAATTCTTCCATTAATACTAATGAGCATATGGTTCGAAACCACAAAATTGGGTGTGTTTTAATTGACGTCACAAAATTGGTTGATATTTTGTGTCGTCATAAAGACTTGTTATGTTGGCATATATAGTTTAATCCTCTTTCAAATATGTATATTTGAATATGTAAACCCACGTTTGCTTTGGGTGGACCCATTTAACTTTTATATATTTGTTCTTTACTTTATTTTTTTTTCATGGAACCTCATATAAAATAGTGAAGATGTTATGGCATTTTTGCATCATTTTCTTTGAACTCAGCACTTCAATGATACGTGTAGACAAATGTTGTTTTGAAAACATGGGTCTGTAAACTGCATTAAAAGTCTTGTCATAATTGTTTTTTGTTTGCTTCGAGTGGTATATACTGAAATGCCATACGGCGAGACAACTGTACTAATGGGGGTCGCACGAAAATTGCTTCTTATAATTGTGTTGTAACGGCCGTGGGGATTCAACACAAGAAAAGGCGAGCGTAATCTGACTGGTGCTTTATTGAAGCAACGTAGAAAAACTGGAACAATAAAAAGAGAACACCCACGTAAAACTTTGCTTACAAATCTAGACGCATATACGAGGTAAAATATACATCATTCCGACAAAATGCGAGAATGCGACAATAAGACAACCTTTACAAAGCATACTTTGAACGTTAATAACTCATTCAAACTTTACAGAAATATACTAATATACACATCAAAATGATCTATATTACACGGGCAAGAATGCTATAAACGACTTAATTACCTTTTCGCCTCCAATAAGGGATTTATTTCACATTTTGTACAAATTAACAAAAGTACGTCTTAGGAATTCAACATGTCTGACGTTCACCTCGATCTTCTCCAAAACCGTTCGAAAACGTAACTATTACATGTAACGCGCATTTTGATTGGTTGCTTACTTCCGTCACATGTGTTGTTTGATTGTTTAAAATGAAATCTGCAATTTCGTATATATGTTAATTAAAATTCAATTACTTGAAAACACGACCGGTATTTTGTATTCAAAATAATATTATTGAGTTCTATAACCAAATAAAAAGCGCTATAAGTGAAAATATCACATTCCCCAAAAAGTCACTCCATCGATAAGTGCATGAGATTGATAGGGATGGAAGGAATTTATTCCGAATGTTGTATATGTAAAACTGTTATCGATGTGTGACGTATGTTGAGTTATGAACCAGGCAGTTAAAATTGGTTGTAAAAAAAATATTTAGAAACTTTCAAAACTCATGTGTGGTGACGTTAAACTGATTAAAATTAAAATTGAGCGGCTCTTCCTGATTTTTGTTTTAAATGAACATTCGAGGACAACATGTTTTGCCGAGCACAATCGATTACTCATTTCTCGTCTTTGATTGAAAACATTTTACTTTAGTTTCACACATGACGATCAAAACATAATATGCCTGTATTTTATGGACGTTTCTATACATACGCAAAATACACAGTGTTTTTGTTTCGGCCAATCTTAATAGTACCCGTTTTATTCTTAATCATAAACGTATTACATTCTCTCATTTATATCAATCCTGCTCTCCGTTTTTTTTTTTCTGTATCAGTCTCATTCCCTCTCCCGCCCCATCCATTCTCTTACGGTATATTATTTTGCTCAATTGCTTTCTCTTCATATCTCTCTCTCTCCGCCTATTTATCTATCTATATATTCCTTTCCATCCATCTACTTTTCTGTCTATCTATCTATCTATCCGCCTTTCTACATACATGTATCTTTCTTCCGTTCTCGATTTATCTTTCTCTCACTGAACCCACTCGTCTATTCCCGAACGGATTATTTATTTATTTTTATTTTGTCAGTAAAAAAGGATCATCAGCCAAAATAAGTTAGTGCGGGCGGGCAATAGTGCAATGAACTCTTTTGCGGTTTTTGAAGTGACAACAAACTTACATATGTTTTAAAAGACGACGGGAAGTCCTTGTGCTTATATGTCGCTACAAGGCTGTACATGAAAACGGGCTCCGTGCAATGAAATTGCAAAATATGTCATAGATTATATGTGTATATATGAAACAATTGTATAAACATATTGTAAATTCTGAAATGAATCAAAAACAATTATTTATATATTCAATGTATGATAATCAATGCTGCTTGAAATAATAATTGCAGCTGCTTTTGCACTCCGAAATAACAATCAATATGTATAAAAACAAATAATGGGTTTCAACTTTAACAGTTCCTGATAAAACAGTTTTATCAGGAATCCCTCTCGGTTCATTTTGGGAGTGTGCCCAAAGAGCTATTACGGCTTCGCTATATAAGGACACGAGATTGTATCAGTGCAGCTCAGTTTGAAATCGAATATTGTTTTGGAATAAGTGGATATATTGATGAAATAATACGCGAATCATTGATTTAAAATTGTAATTGAAATTGTAATTTTTGATTTTAAAAACACACGGACAAGTGTTGATGAATATACCAGTTCATTACGGATCAAGTATGGATAATACGAAACTTCATTAAGTAAAACAAATAGTGAGTATTTTCAAAAAATAGTTTATGTAACAAATGCATGTATGTGAATATAAAATGATATGATTTTAATAAATTCAATGAAAATTAATTGTCTGAACTACAACGTATTAATTCCGTATCGATCCTCCCTTCAAAAAAAAATGTTATTTTAATGCAATTTGTATTTATCAAAAAAAAAATGTCTTTTGGCTTTAATTTAGTCTCGGAACACAAGAAATACATTAAATGTTTCTGTTTTGATATGTATACCATCTGAAGACTCTTCGTGGACAATCCCTTGTAAATGAATTGATGAATTGTGCAATAATATTTTTCTTGACTGTCTTTAAATTAATGTGCCGCTTATCAAATGTTTCAAAAGCAATTAGATTTCTTTAATCTTCCTACACAACATGATATACAATAGATATAATCACGTTATTTAGAGGAGCATACAATTGTATGTGTTGCCCTGTTTCAACTTGCCCCATCCCTAATTTCTTCATGTTATTGCTTGGAATAGGAATTTGCGCTGGTGTTATTCCCGCTCACATTTTCATTTTTATAATAACTGTAGTTGTTCTTTTGATGCCAATGCAATATGTTTATGGCTACACGGCCAGCGACGAGCAGAATCGCTGTGAAATGTAGAAATAAGGGTGGTCACATGGGAAGCGACAAGCGATTGTAGGACTTTGAATCGCCACTTGCGATTATAGGCCATTTTCGATTTAGAATTTTTTTAAATATATATTTCGCAGATGCCATGAGACCAGGTCCTAACGCATTTTCCGTGTTTGGAAGGTTATAATGTCCATCGTTATCTTAAATGGTCTTTCCAAATTCCTATAAATGTATTCTTATAACTCAATAGCTTTCTAAATTACTTTAACTGTAATAAGTTTGATTTCCCTTTGGATTTGAATTAGTTTGTTCATGGCGTTATAACCCCTCGTGCGGAATGAGAAAAAAATGTTCAGTAAATAGTTTTATTTTGTTAATGTATTTATCTGAGAGTAGTTGGTTGATTGATTTTGACAATGTAATAGCTACAATGTAATTATTTGGCTAGTTTGCCATTTGGTCATTATAATCAGTGAAGCGTAAAGTGTAAAGTCATTTCGTGTACAGTTATTTTGTGTAACTTTCCAAGTGGGTGAATTGAGTAGGTTGCATATTTTTTCTCAAAGAGTATCTTTGAAATAGGGTGTTTTGTTTAAACTTATCGGAATTGTATTTCATATCCCCGTGTTTTTCAGTTTATTATTTGATATGGGTGGTGATACTATATTAGAATAATATGATCCATTTTACACTGTCTCTCTTGAATTATGATATCAGTTTCAAAATTGAAGTGACCTAAATGTTTCAAATTTGATTTCAGAAACACACGAAGCTAACAAGGTTCGTGGAAATGAAATAAGAACTGATCCCTTGAAAACTTATTTTTTTTTAGTTGCATGTAGCCAAAAATGATTTTTTTAGATGCAAAATTATGTTAACTTGATAAACATAAACATTTATCACATGGCTTCACTATGTTATCATTAAAATTAAACCAATGAATCAACCATAAAACATGATATACATGTAGTATAATTATAACCATCTGTCTGGAAGCCATAATATCTATTTCTCAATTGGTTGCATGGAACTCTTCAGCTGTAAATCCCGTAAAATTATATCATTAAAATAAACTGTTACTTATATATATATGTTTGTAAATAACAATTTTATGAAGTGACTGTTCGAGATGCTATAAAACACTGACAAATTTAATTCGAATTCTTGACAAATAAATGTATTAATATAATTCATGAATTTGGGATAATTTACATTTTCATAATTATTCCGGTCTTTCTCTTATGATTTGCATGCTTTTGATTTAATACATGTGATAATTAATGACAAAATAATCAATTTACAATTCAAATAATGTTAATATTAATTGCACTTCGGGATCATAATTATAAAAACACACGTGCATTTTAAATAACCATACAGGCAGAAATCATTAAAAAGACATCCTATCAAAAATAACAAAATAAGTTAACCTAGATTGATACGGTGGTTTGTTTCAAATGTGCACCACCCTGAAAAATAACAGTGTTTGCGCAATAATAATTAGGTGGAAACCGTTTTCAAATTCATGAGAGTCAAATAACATGTTTTCAAATTAACACTGTACTGACGCTCTTGCAATTTGTGAGCCCTTTGAGGCAAAATGATGTCATCGATGCTATTAGAATTAATTTTGTAGCATTTTCTTAGAAAAGATTTACAACTGGGGTAAATTTTGTTTTTCATTTAAATGAAATATAACATTTACAGTTGCTACTTTTAGTATGATTTCATGATTTAAACTAAATAGTATTTTAGTTAGGCATTAGTGTGCATCACATAAAAAAGGGAAAATGAAATTATAGATAAGAAATTAAATTAGCTATTAAAAGAACATTATAAAATATTGTAGAATTTTTAATTGAGTCCTTGGTTGCACCTTTTATTTTGCTGTGACTGAGTAACATTCATATGAAATGTAATTCTATATAAAGTCGAACATAAGTACATGTGTTTCGATCGATAAATGAAATGTTGAATAGGCAAAACAGTATAAATTGTACTTTTATTTTTGTAAAAGTTCAGATTCGTACGAAAACCGATAACTGTTTTCCGAAAATCCATTTTTCATGCATTTAATAATCACAAATATCGCAAAATTCTCAATCAGGAAAGCACAAAAAACTTCATATCTATGTTCTATATGCATAAAAATCCCTTTGTTTCGAATGTGTTTCAGGAAGCGCAGTCGATTCGGAACAGCGACCGTTTACTTTCCGTGTCTACGTCAAGGAACGTCAGGAACCATTTATATTCTCGGCCGATTGCAAAGAGACATTGGAACTGTGGTTGAATCATCTTAGACAGGTAAGCTATAGGAAGATACATGATAAGATTCCCTCTTGCTTTATGTGCATTATGCATCTCGGCGAGATTTCACCACGCGCCGTCAAGACGCAGCGTAAAGGTCTAAACACATATGATAAAACAACGCTTGCATCATGTTTTTATTAAATAATTCCCAAAATGAATTTACGATGATTTAACCTTTTGAATATGATTTAACAGAGCGAGTGCCTCAATCATACGTTAATTCATTGTTACGAAACATTTGTAACGTTAAATCATCAGGCGCTAAATCATCCTTTGTGCTTATACTTTTACATGTACGTTATTTTTGCGACGAAACAATAACGTACAAATAATTTATATCGGGATAGTTCGTTATAGTGAGGCATATGAACTTCATTGGACGAATTCTAAAACATCACCACCATCATACAAGAGTTGAACGGTATCCGCCCAAAAAGTTTCCGCCCAAAAAGTTTCCGGCCATAAAGTTTCGAAAATTTACAACATGGAACAGAAAGTTTCCATCCAAAAATGTGCTTAAATATACAACTTGTGCCAAAAAAAGTTTATTTACTATCGGTTTTAGACCCTACAACACTGTTATTAATATAATAAGAAATATGATAATGCTCATTATATTTATTTAGATAGTTTTGACTCGAAACTTTTTGTCCTATGTTGTCAAATTTGAAAACTTTATGGCCGGAAACTGTTTGGGCCGGATTCGAGTTGAACATATGGAATCATAGATAAAGAAATGATATACACATTTTATTCTAGAATGCCAACATCATACGAGAGTGAAACGTATAGAATCATAGATTACCAATGATACATACACAACTCTAATTTTGCCTATCCTATGAGCTTTAGTCATACAACTGAAGTCTTTTATCTCATCAAGCGTAACTTAAGCTGATAAAGAAACAATATCGTTCGATATGGCAACTGCAAGCTATTAAATGAATCAAATTCTTTTTAGTTGCATACACACAAATGGCATGAATAAGGAAGGAATGAAGTGGTCTTAGTTAAACATTCATAATTTAATAAAACTTGAAAAAAAAAAAGACATTTGTTCGAGGACATATGAACTAGATAGCGAGACGATTAATCATTTCTCTTCCTTCATCGAACCACAACAATGAGAAAATAAAAAGTTTCCATTTTTTCACTGCCCTAATTTTATGTTGAACTAAAGACCCATTTTTATGTTTAACTAAAGGAATACGAGAGCATGGGTAACCTCAATAAAAGAAAGCCTTTTAAGATATTATATTTATAGACGAATTAAGTAAACGCTTTATTAAACCTAACCTAGTTGTGATTCAGTCCATTATCATTTCTGACTCAGTTGAGCTGACATGGCGTTTGCTAAATTAAGGAAGACTTATTTTCACACACTAGGATTACTCCTTTATAAACATGTTTATTTTACCTTTTATGTGCATATTGACAATTTAATGTACCTTGGTGAAAAATACTCTGCTAAATCACGGTAGTGTAGGTTGACCCCTCAATATCTTTAGAGCCTACATTTAGAGTTTGATATTAAGTTTTACTTCATAAAAGGGTTTTATGTAAATGTCATGCAAAATAAGTTTAAATGTAATGACAATTAATATTTTGTATTGAGAATAATCAAATTTAATGATTGTTTTAAAATTGGATCCTGTTGGTTTCATTTTATGTCTTAATAATTTCTAAGAAAATTATAATTTTTTCTAAAACAAATAAACAACTAATATGCATTTTTAATAAAATGTGATTCTAATTTACATAATTAGCTGTAACATGTGTGTTCTATTTGACCCAGAATGAATAAAATTATTTGCTGTGTATTTATATTCAAAATAAGAAAATAAATAAGACCAGCCACATAGACTATTATAATGTTTCAACATAGCAACAAGTGTTTTTAATTATCATCGATAAACATTTTTGAAAGGAAATTGATTTGATGTTATCAATCACGTTTTATTAATCAAGCTCAAAAACCATCTCTGTGGTTAGAAGTCCTTTCATTTTCATGATAATTTAGTCTGATTTACATCAACATATTTTTGCTTCCCTTTACAAAGTAGACCATAGAAGCCTATATGCTTCGAATTTAAGCATAAATAGTTCAAATGTAAAAACAAAACACAAACATGAAAAATATTTAGGGTCAATAAAGCATAATACACATGATTCCTAGGAATGATAATTAAAATATTTCTATGAATTCCATTGTTACTTGCATGACTGCAGTAAAAGAACTGAACAACAACAACAAACCCATGTGCTTGTTGTTATCAAACCACGTGTTGTGGTCATGTGATCAACTTAATACTTCCCCCTTTTAGCAGTCTCGAGACATATATTTAAGTGTCGTGTTAGTCAAACACTTTAATAAGGTACAGACATAGTTGAAGACACAGGATAATAAGTTTAATTTGTATACACATATAAATTAAGATAAGAATAGAGGAAAGAAAAGGATATTTTGTGAAATAAAATAATAAGGACATTTTATGAGATACTGTTGATGCTTTGTGAATTTACAGAGAACAGTGTAAGTTTTTATGATTAAAATTTTCAACAAAAAAATATTCTATGCTGAATTCATAGTCAAATATATTTAACTGTGTGTGATTATTGACGATGAAAGTTTCCCTTTCTACGTTTTGTGATATTCAACAAAGGCATATAAATCTCAGTTTTTGAAATCAGCTCACCAAATAAAATCATATAGATGATTCAATATTCATTATACTGCGTCTGATCACAATAAAACCCATGGGTGTGTGTATAATCCAAATGTAATTTAAATTAAAAAACGCATGCTTATCTGAACATATGGAAATGCCATTCAAGATGCGACAATAACAAAATACCTTCATGTAACCATAGACATGTTTATTTTTAGTAAATTATTTGCATTATCGCGATTAAAATCAAGTATTTAAAAACATTTTAAAAAAAAAACGTTTTTAAAAGATGTAGGTACAGGTAGTTCAGCGATGAACAAAGAGGGTTAGACAATTCTTTTATGTTTGTAGTTGAATAAAAAAGCTATATATAGGAAACTGACGTCTTTTGAAAAATGCATTTTTCCCCATTGTATTTCTGTTATTTCATCAGGGTAAATAATCTGATAAAGGAAATGCATTTGATTCCTACTGCTCCTTATATAAGCTGCTGGTATTCGTTATATTAGTTTAGATGATTTCAGTCTTTGAGGTTATATATTGCATAAATGTAAATTTACTATTGTCAGTGTTATTTCATTTGCGTTTCTATCAGTACGAAATATTTGTTTCAATACGCTCTTGGATCGTTGGATTGTACCATTGATGAAAACTTTAAAAAGTAGGCTATCAAATATCAAAAAAGAAGCATAAAACTTTCTTTTACGGATAATCTTAATATTTCGCGCCATTTGTTTTATTGGCAGGTGCAGACCATAAAGCAGTAGCATGAAACATTTACATATCTTATATCAAAACTATATTAAAACTATTATTTAATACAAAATCATTAAAGAAACATTAAAGTCAGAGTCGCAGATAATCCTAAGATTTCGCATCATTTTATGATTGATATGCAGAAGAAGAGTATTCGCGGATAATCTTAATATTTCGCGCCCTTTTTGTTTGATTGACAGGTGCAGACGATGGTGCAGCAGTCGACTCAGGAGCACATCCGGTTGCCCACACGGGCCAACCACCAATCGGAGAAGTTCTTCTCTGATAACACCATATATGAACCACTCGAACAAGGTATGTTTTAGAAGTAATATAAATAAAAACTCTTTTATCTTAGGATATGTTTCAATATGTTTTTTGGCTAGAGCTATTATGGCAAGAATGAAGCTAAAATGTAGTAAAAAAGATATTTGGATAATAATTCTATATAAAAGAAAATGATATGTTTCAGAAATACTCGGGGTAAGACCGCAGGAAAATGAAGTTATATTTCCAGATTTGAGTTAAAATGGCTCGTTGTCACGTACGGACTCATGCGTCATCGAAAAAGTTCTGAACGAATAATGACCCATGGCGTTCTCCTCTCTCCATCTCATCTACACATTCTTTCGTCCTCCCTACAGAACGCATCCCTGGAGATACCGACCCTACAACCCCGGTCCTCGGGCCTTACTTTTTCAACAATGATATTTTCCCCTCTAACAGAATGCAGTCATGCGTGCAAAGTGGTAGAAACAGACGCCTCCAAGCGAAGTGGTCTCAACAGCGCCCTCATGTACGCACTCGTTGTAGCGCCCAATGGTATTCACTTGGCCTATCCCCTTTTCAACCCCTTTGGCTAATCTATTTAACTATTATCTTATCTCCTTATAGAATGCAGTCATGCGTGCAAAGTGGTCGAAACGGACGCCTCCAAGCGCAGTGGCCTCAACAGCGCCCTCATGTACGCACTCGTTGTGACGCCCAATGCGATACACCTGGCTGATCATCTGGGCAATCCTGTTGGCAATTTGAGCTGGCCTTACAAGTGAGTTTAGAGAGCAACTTATTACGTCACGCTCCAAATTTATAAAAACAATATCTCGTTCAGTGTGGCCTCCAACTCGTGGGCCCGCTGCCGGCCCCAGAGGAGAGCAATATATCTTATCGATTTTAATATAATAAGCTTAAGATACAGAAAATACAAAATTCCATGTTCTTTTTCTGCACCACGCAAAGAATACTCTTTTGCATGACTGCAAAAAATGTCTTATATTTGATAATAATTTCAAGGTTTATTTTATTTATAAATAAGAAAGCGTTCAATAAGAAGTTTAATGCGCTTCGATCGTGTCTTTTTGTCTCCAAATACACTCGAACCTTTACATAAAAGGCTATATCATTTATATAAGTGGTGTGATATAAGATGGGAGTGGTCAATATTACTTCTTTTCTAATGTCACTTCCTCATCAAAAGAGTAAAGATGTGGTCGTTTACCAAAACGTAACATTTGCGCTTTACAATATCATCCGATTTAATGCATGATTATACATAAGATATTTGATGGTGTAGTCGAGTTTATAGTTTTATAACGTTTCTTTTTTTCTCTGAAACATAAGCACCCTCGATATCTTTCTTGTTCCTTGTCTCGTAATTCGTAAATTATGTTTTTGCGCTTTAAAATCAATTCTCCATGAAAAATGATTTATTCATTAATTGTTTTAAATAGTTCTTGTTTGGGTGGCCTATGGCAATCTGAAGCTTAAAATAACGTAGAAGTCTAACATAAATCTATGAATTAGGTCATATTTTGCAAAAGCTGAAATCAGGAAGGTTTTTAACAAATGAAATGCACATACATTATACTTCTAGGCCCCTGATAAACATGGTGTTTGTCTTTATTTTATAAAGGGTAATGTGACATTTCTAAGGAAGTTATTTCGACCAAACCGCATTCACTAACAATTTCATGTAACAAATTGTAAGCTGCAGCTTAGTAGGGCCATAGTTTTGTAAATAGAAGTACAGCAGACTCTCGTTAATCGGAACTCTTTTTATCGGAACTATATGTTTATCGGAACCGATTCTAAAATCCAAAATCGTATGTTTATACAAATTTACTACTGTTAATCGGAACCCACGGTTTATCGGAACCAACACAACCGGTCCCGAGGGGTTCCGATTAACGAGAGGCTACTGTACAATTAACAGTAGTTTTATCAACTTATTTACTCAGTAAGTCGTGTTCAGAATGTAGGATATAGATTGATCATCAAAATCTCCGATTGAATACACGATAAATGAATTGGACTAAAGAATAATAACATGAATATTCTACGCGATACATGTATATACAATTCATCAAACAAGTCCAAATCGTTTGAAGCAACGCGACATTTGGAACGTTCAAACACGCTGGGTCATTGATCGTGGGTCATCTCGATTAAACATCCGTAATATCCCATGACCCAGGTCATATCTAATTAACACCTGTTTCTCGGAATAAGCTTAGACTCAAAACATTTCAAGAATCCGGACATGTATTGGTCTACATGTAACATTCCAGTGCCAATTGCAAAAACCAGGGTCGTTAAGTATATCAAAGATCGAAGGTCCCGATTGTTTTTCATTGTAAAACCACATTATTAAAAAAAAAAACATTCAAAACGGCATCCTGCTTTTATTTTAGTTGCCTGGCAAGCAAAATGGAAATCCCAAAGTTTATATTTAGGTACATGTATTTCTGTATTCTGATGCTAAATATCAGAAAAGAAAAACAAGATTTATTTCATTATTACTCAACGCAAACCGTTACAGTATATATATGTTGCAAAAACTAACTATTTAGCAAAAACAATCACCATTACATTAGATGTAACATTAATTGAACGCATCGACATTTACAGATGCAATTCGTCAATTTGAAACGTTCGGTTTGAATGATTTAATAGTGCCCTGATATTGCTAATATATCTTATTTTAACAACCGAATTTCTACAAAATTTAGGTGCATATAGCCAAAAATAGTTCTTAATAATTGCTATACCTGTATAATAGTAAATAATCGATCTAATGACTTGAATTATAGTGGAATAAGGGTGTGTCCTATTTCAACTTAAGTATTGAGACAAATATAAATCTACATTTAGAAACCTGATCAATGGTTCTAGAACAAATTTTAAGTCTTAATGGTAAATATTGAAACTCGAGGAAAATTAAATTGTCATAATTACCCTTAATAATATCATTATTCTTCGATCATATACATAGTAATAATGTATTTTAAATAGAAATAAAATAAATGCTTAAAAAGAGTAACTAGAAGTGGCAGAAAATGGCTGGGTTCATTTTTTTCTAAATTTTGTCATTAATTGATTAGTAATTATCCCATGGCATTAACATTCTAGCAGAATATATCCTTGAAAAACAGTCAAACATACTAAAAGGATGTGATTCTCTAAACATCACGCTTGCTAATGTATGATTAAAAGTAAGAAACGTCACAAAATTCGTACGTGATAGGAGTCGCAAAAAGCCTTTAAAATATGTTTGCGTCAAATGGTACGTCAAACATTTTGTTGTCGTCAATATAGAAATTTCCACAAAACGTCAGTAGAAATACACAAATGCATAATTAAGTAGATGACGCCTAGAATCGTTTAGAATCACAAAAAAACACAGGTTGACCTTCGCTAGCCGTCTCTTAGAAAGGATAAAAAGCGACGTCAGTCCATTAATTTAAATTATGGAGATTTCCGAGACGCAGCCAAAGCACCTGTCTATTGTTTTGATAAATATAGTTGACCGGGTTCTTTATCCGACTTAGTTAACAGTCCATTATCAAAAATAATGGACCATGCATACAAAGGAGCCATCAACTAGCAGCTTTTACAACACCAGCCTTCATGTTTCTTTCTTCCGTCTGCCCTCAGATTCATTCGCCGGCCGAAGTCGCAGTTCGTTCACGCTCGGCGAGGGACTATTTACTTTCAAGGTCGTCTGCGTTTCAGATTCATACACAACGTCATCGACACAACCAAGTTGATCCCCCCTCCCTATCCTTCTATAAAAATTAACCTGCTGCACCTATACACATTTGATATAGACATTTATCAGCAAAATATATTTATTACCATTTGTCGTCTGCGTGTTTCAGATTCATACGCCGCTACGGCCGTTCACGCAGTTCGTTCACGCTCGAGGCCGGACGGAAGTGTCCGAGTGGCGAAGGACTATTTACGTTTAAGGTCGATAATGGAGAACTCGTCTTTCAGGAAGGTGAGCCTGGAGGAACTTATTTATGTTTCTTATTTGATAAATTATCATTTGCATATATTTGTTCAAAGAATTGCGAGTTAAATGGCTTCAAAGACACAATTATATCTTGATTTGATCACAAAGTCCCGATTGTATATTTTGATTTTGATAAAATTTCCTACTTTAAATTAGATATTAAATTATTTATTAGGTATTTGTATATATCCTGTGTGATCATCACGTGATATTCTTTGTGTTCAATTATCTAAAACTGAATCTCCATTCATCAATTATTTATGTATTTTTCTTCCTTTTATTTGCAGTCCAAGAACGCACACGTGCCATGAAAAACAAAACAATACAGAACGACTACAAAGGCCTCAATGCCAGCCCGCCAGAAAAGACCAGCCCACCCACAAGCCCAAACTCTCCCGCCTCTCCCGAGGCCCAACCTCCTTTGCCACAGCGTAACTACGGAAGCGACCCATTTGCGAGTGTTAGATCGACCACTTCCGGTATTGACACACAAACCGGAAGTAAACCAAAAATTGACACTTCCGCTCCTAAAAGTCCACTTCCGCCCGCGCCAAAATCGCCACAAGGAAACAAACATCATGGTATATTTAGTAGGATAAAGAACAAAGCCGAACATTTGCATTTAGTGCCGAGTAAATTGAGAGGAAGTAAGGAAGATCTGAGCAAGCGCACGAGTTCCGGTTCGACCGGATGTGATGACGTAGACGGACATTTCGACGTCGGCCCCGCGGGTACGTACCGCCATTCTCCTTTGAACACTCCCTCACCTCATATGACGCCATCGCCCAATATGAAACGTCGCGATGTACCGCTACCGGAAATACCCAAAGAATATTCATCTTCCGGTGCCGTGAAATCAAATCCACAGCTTCCCAAGCTACCTTTGAACCACCCGGCCGCGAGAGGCGCCAGCGGCACACATATTTACGAAGACCCGCAATCGATACGAACCTCGCCATCGCTACCGCCACCGCGAACACCGGAACATCATTATTGGGAATATGACGTCACGGGATCGACAAGTCGCTGCGGCGGTAAAAGCGGCGCTTATTCGAAACCGGAACCGGAAGCTTACGATAGCGATCCCGATCGCTGCCACTCGTCGCCGGCCGACTTGAACCGACCGGTGCCGCTTCGGCAGGAAAGCGTCGATAACGGCTACGAAGAACATTATTCGAGTATACCGGAAGGTGACTTTCCGACTTCCGCAACGGGCGCGGAATACGCCGAACCGCACATCGGACCCCCGCCGGCGCCCTCTTCGAAAGTGTCATCGCTTTTGAATCAACTGCGAACGGCGGAAGATACCGAAGTATACTCGGTGGCCGGAAATACGTACGGGAGCTTGGACTTGTTGAATACGCAGAATCGACCGCAATCGGATGTGACGTCATCCGCAACGGAAGCGGCGTCACGAAGTAAGGAGCCGTTGTATGGGCGGTTATCCGCAGGACAGTTGGGGAAAAGTACGGAGTATGGAGGGCTTTATGCGAACACGTCGAGAGACTGATATAGCTTTGTAAGGATAATGATAGAGGCGATATATATATATTTAAACATCGCTGGTATTATGAATATATTTTTCACCTAAAGCAACTGTGATGCAAAGACTGCGAATTCGAAATGAGAAAATAAAAGCAATCTTAACAAATATGAGTGAAAAGTCAACGAAAAATGTCCTCTGAATTTATGGCCATATTCCGGTGATATGTTCTATTTACTTAACTGGATATTCACTGAATTTTCCACAGAATGATTAAAAATATCTTTCTCAAAAAGACTATTTCCAAATATATGTATTCAAGTGCGGTTGTCATAGAGATATTAGGATGAATGTATAGCATCTAAGAAACTTTAGGTAGTTTGTATTTCGATGGGACTTCTAGGTGCAATGTACAAAAGGCTTCTCATACCATTAATGTATTACTTGATTTTGAGCGCCACTTCATAAATGTGCGTTCAAATTTAAAATTGTGTTAATTTCAACATGTATTAAACTGCGTTAAATAAACGATATTTTTGTATTCTTGCAGCAATAAACTATATTTGATATTATTGCTTGATATTAAAAACTAAATATACGTAAAAATCGGCTGTATGAGTGAAATAACCATTCGTTTGATCAAACATTTCTTGCCATACAAAGTGTGCTTATCCGTATCTTTCAAATCAATATTGGAGAAATTCAAAAAAAGTGGTCAGTTTTTTTTTTAATTTAATGTTCAAAATTCTAGACCTAGTGGTATCGAAGCTCAGAATCTTCATAGTGAGTTCTTTTTATATGAACACAGTACATTTTCATTTCTAATTTGACGAAGGTAAATCTTTGGTTTGCCATTATGTATTTCGAACTTGGTCTTCATTATCTTCACTCTATTTTAATTAGGGTTAATTAGCATATCGGGTTAATCGAATCTTTTCGCCACCTGTGAAAAAAAAATACTAATCAAGGTACATTCTTATTAGAATATCTTATGACAGAACGAAATAAAACATACTGCATGTAGACTTCTAAGAAGTCACCGCCATGAATTTCCGGTAGCTAAGCGAAAAGGAAATTCTGAAAACGATATCGTTTCCTATGTTGAGTGACAGAACCTTAACATTGTAAAATTTCGAGTATCTGTGAAGGGTACCGAATATGAACTTGTAGCTATCAAATAGCTTTAAAATAGCTTCGCAACGACAAGGTAGAAGTTGTAGAAATCTGTGTATATACTGCTTTATCAAATATCTGATGTTTTTTTTTTTTTTCGCGGGGGATCACACCTCCCTTTTGATCTAGTTTATTGTATTGAGCAAATAAAAGTGTTAATAAGCGTCGTGCAAGGTGTGGCACACTGTCCTCGGACTGTCTTGTTCACCTAATTTTCGTTTCTTAGACGAAATATTGTTTGGAGAACGGGTTCTAAAATGAATTACAAAATGTATGTTCTTGTATAAAACCATGTATTAAGCATTTAACTTGTATTTATGATATGTGTTTTGTTGGTTGTGTTTACTGCTTAGTTAAGATTTCAGGTCGTGCTTGTGAAAAGAATGTATTACTTTTTAACCCGGTTATGTTTAAAGCCTGTTGGCTTGATTTGTATTTTCTTTATTCTTCATTATTGTATTATTGATTGCTTGACAAGTGTATATTTTACTAAAGCTTTAAACGATACTGCTTTCAAAGTTTTAAAACTGTACAACTTGAATGACAGTATTCAATACATTTTCATTTTTATATGTTACTCTGCAACAAAGAGACGCACAAAGTATACATGTATGTCTATGTCATGTATTAGCTATTCTTCAGAATACAATTTTCTTCAGGAAGAAAAATAAACTGATAAAAAAATAAAACGGTTTTGGCATTTTTATTGTGTGTTAGGATTTATTAAATCTTTCTGTGCTAAATTTTATCTTGGTAAAGAAGCATCAAGAAAGGATTGGAACTTCCAGTGCACCTAAAATGGAAATAATAACATGCAAGGAAGACATCCTTCTTCAAAACAGGGTAATTATTACAAACAAAACTGCAAACATACAGTCATGTAGTGTATAGAAAAAAAGGCCTACATATTATTTGAACCATATGGGAGAAATTCCTTTACAGTCTAACCGGCTTATTTCGTCATCGCTCGGACCGAGGTCAAAATGACGAGATAGCCGGGTTGACATATCCGTTTTCGAAACGGTAAATGTAAATTGGGATGGGGGTTCTAAAAAGTGCGAGATAAACGGGTAAGACTGTAATCATAAAGATGTAAACTCTATTCTTACCAGTTTGATTGTAAAACACATTTGAAAAAAAATCACTAGGTTGGAAATAATGGCTCGAAAGCTCCAATAATTTTTTAATAAATAAGTTCTCGTCCAAAGCATTTCAAATCATTAGCGATTCAATTTATGTTAATACATTGTATTTTCAGCAGATTAAGGTCACAAAACATTTAATTCATTCTAGAACTGGTTCATTAAAAAATAAATAAAAATAAAATACAATGTAGGCCTAGCATTGAATAATAAAAGACACACCAAGAATTCAATATCACTTTATTATTAAGTCCCCGCTAAAGGGCACTTTCAATGTAAAGTTGAAGGTCTGTACCTAAACAAGCACACACCCACTTTACTTATACATGTTCTATGACTTTATAAAGATAACATCCTTCGCCTTTAAAATTGATGTTATGATGAAGGTTTTATTAATGCAATTTATTAGGGTTGGGGTATTTCTATAAAGAAATTTCCCCAAGTTTCTTATTTTAATGAGAATCATTTTACCTTATGAAGTAGGTTAATTATTTACTGGTGTTACCATTTGAGGCTAGATATTTTGAGGCTATATAATAAAAGATGACTTTATTGCAGTCTTAAAAACATTTATTTGAAAGTTTAAAGTTTTATTTCTCCATGAATTTATTGTCACAAGGATAAAGTGGTCAATTTAAAATCCTAGATGAAAATAAACGTATATGTTCTGTTCAATGTACAATTTCTAGACATTTCTTACAAATATGTGTTCCATGTTTTTCCCTTAAATCAACTTATTACAACTACCATGCCTTTTACGGATAGTGTACTTTGTTTTTATTTACTTTATTTCTACAATGCACAGGAGATACATAATAAGTCGATTCAAGGTTATTCTTTGTACATAAGGGAACATGACTATTTACCAAACTTCAGTTTATGATACAAACAATCGTAACATCTTGACATATTGAAGTACTAATAAATAATAAATAACTTAGTAGTCTTAGTTTCTGCAATACACACACAGAACTGTAATGCCTAAAATATGTTTATGAGTAAACAATGTGAATGGTTTTACGACTACTGTATTTGGTCATTGTACCAATCAGGCCTAAACAATAAACAGTAAAAGTTACTCATGTAAGACAGAAATATGCGTAATAATAGCACTTTATGGGTTATCACCTTTTTTAGCATTCACGATTTCAAAGATAAGGCAGGATTTTGATTGATCGAGATAAATATATCTATTGACAAATAACATACTTGCTTAGTCATAGAAAGCAGTTATGCAATAATCGTATGAATAAATTTTATGTATACTTTTTACATATACAGGTAGACTAGTTTAATTTGATCGAAACATAACGAAAATGATAAGCCTGGGAAAATGTACAAAACCTCTAATGATCATGTAAACTTCTAGTCAAAATAGAATTCTAAGTGATAGCTCCCTATCTGGGTATTTGCATTTTGGTGGCACCTTAGCATTATTTCTCTATGAATAACGTTTTGAGATTGCAAATGCAAAAATTCCTGGGAATAGCGTACCAACCTTAAATTTTTATAGAATTCTAAGTGATTGCTCCATACCCGGGTTTTTGCATTTTGTCGGCACCCTAGCATAATTTCTCCATGAATAACGTTCATCCGCATTTTACTGACGCCAGTGACTTACGGTGTTGATCGTGAGGTAAATGACAAAGATTATTGCCCGAAGCTAGTCTTTAAGGAATGTAATATTGCATAATATTGTATTCCTTTTGCACGTACATGTATATCAGAATTAGGCCGCGTACATGCAAAACAGCGCGCTAGTAAAACCTAGAAGACCACATTTTGTATTTAAAAACATTTCTCATCTGTTTATGTGCGTTTTTAACTATATTAGCGCGCTTTTGTGCTTGGAAGTGACCTTCAAATTAAAATAACAGTATATGTGACCATATTATACCCTATCAACAGAATATATCATTTTTTTTAATATATCGATTCTTTGTATATTCCTATATTAGACATTTGTATCAGGCTTATCCTGGAGACTTGTAAGTATATAAAGGGCGTTTGAGTACAAAACAACTACGTCACATATCACATATATTTCCTTATATAAAAAAAAAACTGCTCGACTTACGGCTTGAGTGCCTTTCTAAATCATTTCAAGGAAGACACTTGTGACAAGTATTGCAATGTTACAAGATACGATTCGTGACTAAAAGTTACATCCAAAAAGATAACATTATCTTATCTGCACATAAAAGTAGTTCATTTTTATTAACAAATATTACGTTCTCTATAGCTCATATCGTGATGAAATCATAAGCTCATATTTTTTAATGAAACCAGAAGTCTACTTTTTTTTTTTTATTGTGTCTTATGACGATTTTGAATGTATTTCTGATGAGTCCCTTAATGCGTGTGAATGGTATACGGAACAGTATATTTTCAGTCAATATTTCCTTGCTAGAAGTCTATTTAATATATAAAGCATTATTGAGCATATACATCGGAATGGCAAATCTTGATAATCTTGTTAAATGTCAGAGCCCATGGTAAACCGCTTAAAAACAGGTTGAATATATAGAACAGTTATAACAGAAAATCAAGTTTCATTTTCACTTCTTAACGTGCAGTTGAACATTTATTTTACAACTACAGTAGAACCTCGTTAACTCGAGGTCTTTGGGACTTCAGATTTACCTCGAGTTATCCGTGAATTCGGGTTATCCGTGGTTTTATAAGACTAACTTATAAGAGATGGGACTTCGAAATCACCTCGAGCTAACGAGTAATTCGAGTTAACCGTGCTCGAGTTAACGAGGTTCTACTGTATGTGTAAATAACCCCCCACCCCCACAAATATAAAACATGTATAACGACAGCAAAATGCTCACGTATGGGTAGAGGGGCGTTGTACCTCTCTAAATGGTAGAACAACTACTCAGACTTTGAACCTCTGGGTGCACCGTCCATTCTATACATAACAAAATCAGTTCGTAATCTTGAAATCCTTGAATAGTGATGTAACAACATCTGCGATATTTTCAACTGCAAGGCATAAATGTGAAAATAGTGAAAGGGAAGAAAGATGCTTAAAGTGTATCTACAGGTTCCCATTAAACAGGAACTTTTTTTTACAGGGAAACCACAATGTGGAATATAGCACACAAGGAAATTGAGCAAGAAATAAAACAAAATTCTATTCGACGCATTTCTAAAATTTCCATAACGCAACAAAAACAAATATTTCATCCTATCAATCATGTAGCATTCGTTTTTGTTTCAGACTTTATCACTTGAGCAGGCATTCTTTTATTTGACATTTCATTTTAAAAAAAAATGAAAATGCGCGACCGTCAAGCTGTTATGAATCTTCTGTGCATCAGACATAGAAAAGGATCGAGGTTATTCGAGTGGTTATCTATTACATATATAAACCAAGTGTATATGGATTTACGACAAGTCTAACAATAGTCTAACCAATCTCCACTTTCAGGATTTATGCAACTAACAAAAAATCTTCATTTCTTGAAGAATGACAAAATAGCTACTTTACATGACAATACAAGGCTCTCTTACACAACACTTTGTTGACACAACTTCGATGACACCTAAGTAACCTTGGAAAACGTAGAATTTATTTTTTTTTAAACGCAATATGTTGTCCTAGGTTTCAGCACCTGACTCTATGTAGTCAATTGTCTGATTTCCAGAAAAAGTCAAAATAATCGAACAGTCATTCTTAAATTCAATCATCAAAGCTTTCCAAAGCCATATTTGGATAGTCGATTTCCTGGTCCCTAATCACAAAATTTGACAAATATTTGCTTATTGCTGCGAATTATTCTTCACATTACCTTATGAAAACCCTTGTGAATTTCCATACAAATACGCATTACCCTGCGAATTAACTTGCGAATGGGCTAGTGAATTACCCTGCGAATAAGCCTGAGAATTAACCTGCGAATTGGCTTGCGAATTAACCTGCGAATTTCGACCCTGCGAATTTGATCGCACACTCTTGTTGGTGTTTGAACTCGCTTGTTGGTTTGTGTTCTCATTCGGCTCTGGGCGTAACGTGAAGTTGGAGAATTTGCGGAAATTCGATCCTGGGCTTGGTTTCGTCTGAAAGTAAAAACAAAATTGGCACAATAAATGTGCGGTTGATGGTATAAATAAAGTCGTTTATATGGATATTTTGTGATTATAAGGAACTGCCAGAGAATTATACACGTATTTTTAACGATTACGGAAATATAATCCATTTTTTTCCCCATACCTGTAATCAATTTAGCCTATTGTAATCCGTTCATAGCCATACCTTTAAGAAACCATGAATAATATTCATATTAAAATCAAGCCGACCATAAAAAAATCCAAAGTTTGAAAACCAAATACACGAAACAAAACTACATACTTTCCCATCGTTTGAGTAAGCAGCTAAGTTTGTCGCAGCTGAACCGCTTGCAACTGATACAGGTGCAGTCGATGCAGCTTGACCCGCAGCTGTTCCTGCTGATGGTACAGCTGATCCATTTTCTAGCGGTTTAGCTGCAGCTGATGGTGCTCCTGAAGACGTTACAGCTACTAATGCAGATGCAGTGGTCCAACGTGGACTAACCGCGCGATTGTGAACTGCAGCTGATGATGGTATAGTAGCAGCTGATTGCGCAATAGAAACAGCTGGTGGTGCAGCTGATGCAGCTTGTTCTTTTTCGCGGCGTTGTCGTGCGAGTTTGAAAGCGAGGCGCTGGTTTTGCTGAAGTTCACGTTTGCGTTTGAGTTCTTTTTGCCATTTAGCTTGTTGTAATTCCTAGTGGAAAATAAAGATAAGCACTCAACCACCTCCAAGAACTGTCATTTTAATGTTTTTTAGTAGAGAATTACTCAAAACAATATGCGATTTGACTAAGACAATATAAGTTCTCAGTTTTCCGCTTAAAAAATACGACATATAACTTTGTGATTGTTTTAAGGACAAATTCAATAGCTTTCATGTATAGCAACCAAAATATGCGACCCAATGTTCCTTTTCAGTACACAAGAGTTTCAAACCAAGCTAGAATGGATGTGGTTCTCCTCTATCATTATTACCTTGAGCTCCAGTTGCAGCAAGCGACATTCTTCTTTGATTGGATCATTCTTGAATTCTTCAAGTTCTTCTTGCAGCCTAAGCAAAATAAAAAATAATAAATGGAAATACGATCGGTAATTACCAATATAACTCACATACAGATACATAGGACCTGGTATCCCGGCATTGGTCCTGAAATGGAGAAGTGTTCACAACGATATATAAACTATTACCAAATGCACATTTTTGTTATCATTTTATGATATTTAAGTTCACAGAGATGCTGTTAACGTTGCATTGTACTGTCATGTATTTAACAAATAATTTACAAAACTTCATTTCTCACTTTATTTCAAATTTTAAAGAACATGTTGCTCAGCAAAATGGAACAGTATACACCGGTATGTATTCTTCGAATTATCTCAACATCTTTACATTAATATAAATCCTGAATAAAATGCATACTTTTTGAATTCAGGATCATTGTATGGCATATTGAAGATTTCATTTTTCTCGTCTTCTAATTTCTTTGAATTTTCTTGTTCATTTCTGAATTCATCTTCCCTTTCTGAAAAATAAAAACATAAAATGTTATCAAATAGCCTAAAAATTATATTTAAATACTATTTTATAAACAAACATTTACTAGCTTATAAACGCTCTACATATTTTTATCGTTTTGTTGTTTGAATGCATGGTTTTCAACTATCAATACATAATTTTAAGCTACAGAGAGAGAGCGAAAGAGAGAGAGTGAGAAATAGAGAGATAGAGAGAGAGAGAGAGAGAGAGAGAGAGAGAGAGAGAGAGAGAGAGAGAGAGAGAGAGAGAGAGAGAGAGAGAGAGAAG
>LQRL01089235.1:0-17753 GCA_001703475.1 Hydroides elegans
TCGCACATGATCCGGACGACATGCCCCAAAAAACTGGACTGGTTCTTATCGAAGAGTGGCATCCTTACCATAGGCAATCATCAACCGATCGGTTATATCGATGCCACGACGTATTCACGAAATAGTGGCTGTAGGTGGTCGACACACTCGATATTAACCATGTGAAATGTTTCTGTCTGGTTTTAGCACGGAATTTTTTATACCAATAAACGTTAAAGTACTGCTACGTTATTGATTTATTGTTAATTGGCTTGTAAATTTACAAGGCTATTAATAATGCTTTAAATTATATAATTCTGTAATTTCATGGGGATCCATTCATTAGAACCAGAGATATGACCCTCTAAAGTCATATTATACTTTCTTGTTTGGGTCAGTATATTAGTCACAAATATACCAATTTATATTCTTTTCTTTAATTTGAACAAGCCGGGAACTGAGGAATACAATCAAGTCAATATAATCCATACGTTCAATATCTTATTTTCGTATCGGCTCAATTATGGAACTCGGAAACACATAAGGAACATGACTATTATACCATGCGGTTTCTTTGATAGATATGATAATAAAAACCAGCAGTTATGTTTATCGAATTGATGATTTTGGTGGTAAACCAAGCATTTAAAACAATTTTTTTTCATCCGTAAAATTGCTGGATGGAAATTGGAACTAAGCTCTCAAAGTAACACCGGGCTATTACGGACACCCTCAGGACTGAGCGAACCCGCCCGTTTTTTGTCTGACTAGTTTTAAAATGATATGAAAAAGTGAAGAAATGACCGAGAAACATGGTGCGATTAAGCGAAATACCCTGTCTATCAATGTATCCTATTTTAAGAGTTCATATTAAATATTGAAATTTACATGTACATAATATATGAACACCTACCCCTTGTGAAGTTATGTCACTGTGACCATCGTACGGTGGAATTTCAATGCCTCCTCTCTCCATAAACCGCTCGTCTTCCTGGTATAAAAAGGTCAGATTATTAAGAAGGTGCTTGAACTTGCTTAACATATATTTATACAATTTATTTTAAAAGGTAAAATGCATATACTTAAATATGTATTTTTTTTTATAAATATCAATTTAACTTTTGATTACAACCGTGATTTTCATTTACATTAATTATGTAATCATACCAATGTTTACTTATATATAGACTTAGTAACTTCTCCAATCGCCTTCATGGAGTACGACGATGTTGATCTTAATCTTAAACACCTCGTCTATCGATCACATCAACCCGCCACTATACAACCTTAAATCTTATTTCAGTGTAAAATAGAAGTACAATTAATGAATAAAATAAATAGAGGGGCACTCAACGATTTACGATTTTGATTTGCATCAATATATTTATTCTGAAGTTGCAAGCAAGAAAACCAGAAAAGCGATTGCAAGCAAATATACAAATTCCTACCAGAATAAAGATTTCAATAGATCAAATGATTTTAAGGTTATTCTCTCACAGATTCGTTTACGGAGACTACAAGTAAATTTAGAAAAATATGCATGGGTTGATACATTTATAAACATAATCCTAGAGTAAAATCACGTTTCGAAAAAAACTTTGTTCTGTTCTGAAAAAGTTGCAAGCAAGGAAGAGCTGCTGCAAGAATAAACATTTACCCGAATAAATCACTGAGTGCCCTCGTAAATAAATAGATAAAGACGGTCACACTTACGAAATCCTCCCTGTATTGTTCCACCGTGGCAGTTAACACAAGAACACTCCTTGCGATATTTCGCACAAGCGTCGCTTCGTCAAGCATCATCCAACCAGTGTGTCGGCAGGACGTTGAAAATGGAACGTCCGGTGTGTTAGAACTGGGGTTTCTCTGTCTTAGAATGGCGGCGGCACTTTGGGTGGGTGGCAAGGCGAGGAAAATGAAGATTGGCAGTGAGGCCATGGTGTATTCTAACAAAGGAGGAAGAAAATAAGGTTCAAATGGCTAATTGATATCATCAAAAGAGCGTGTGTGTTTTCGTATACTTCAAATTCAAAATGTGTGTTCACGCAAAATAAAAGCTCCATAATAATGCCAAAAGTGCGTTATTTTTGGCGTGAACAGAAGGGATAAATTGTTATTTTTTATATATAAACGTTACTTTCAGCCTTTCAGTTTTCGAGCTTTTGTTTTCGGTCCTTTTTGTTTGCGTGAACGCGGCCTGAGACTGTTGATGATGTTATACTTGTAATGGGTTCGTTTTGAAACTAGCGATGTATCAGGTATTAGAATTCGTCAAAGGTAAACATGATCTTGACGTTAAAACTATTTGCTACTGTATTAAGACGATTCATGCAGATACGTAAATTTCAATTTTGAATTCACATATTCTCTTAATTGCTCCATACAAGTTTGATATCGTATATAAAAAATAACAAAGCACGTTGAAGACGTTTAATAACAAAAAAATAAATCAATATGGAACTGATCCCATCTATGATTTTCCTTACATTCTTAGTTAAGTATATGTTTCTTACCTTGTAGGTTGCCCATTATCTTAAAATTGAAGTATTTAAATTAATTTTAATGATGAAGTTCTCCTAGTGATGGTTTGGATTTCAGAATTGAGTTTGATGTATGTTGAAGTTTATACCCGTTATTTATACTCTTACTTCTTGAGTTTTTACGGGATTTTTAGGTTTTAAGATAGAGATAACAATCCTGAGCGTATTTCAAGAGTTAATACATAATTAGTATATTCTACATGATTAATTAGCTATTTACTAATAAAGCTATTTAAATGAAAAGTTTGGGGATTTCTGGTTTCATTTTGGGAGTAGATTAGTAACATTCTCAATAAAAAGAAAACAGAACAATTCATGTGTACAGTCATCCTGTTTCGAACAATGAGGACATCATTTTCCGGTACCATTTTGCAATGTTGTATTTCTTTTTATCAGATATAGGTCACTATTTGAGAAAAATAATAGGATGAGAACCAGAAAATTTAATGAACAATACAGGTGGGTTTACAACAACACGTGCTATCATTATATTTTAGAAGAGTCAAGAAATCATATAATATTAATATACATTGAAACATATTTTATGTTGCTCTTATGTGATTACCATGTAACAAGACCCAACAATCTGATTCTAGATTGGCATGATGTATTTGAATTGAAGCAGGTCATCCATTTAGACATTAAAATGGTAAATAAATTAACATGAATAAATCAATAAATGAATTAACTTGAGGTTAAATATATAGTTAAGAATCGAAATATACCATTAACATTTGAAATGAAATCAGAAATTGTGATTATGGCATTATGAAAAAAGAATGCAAAAAAAAAAAATAAATAAATAAGCATAAGGGGTTTGATATCAAACGTTACGTTAAAGCGAAAATAAACAACTATACATTCAAATTATTTCATTAGAGTGAACATGCATTCATTGACAAAGCGTGTCGGTTTAACGTATGAAAGCAAAGGGGAATTACACTCGCAGGTTAACCGCTATAATATATTGTGTACAGTTATCGGCATTTTATTTAAGATGGTAAAATGTATTCTTAATTTGATAATCGGAAGTAATGTATTCAAAAATAAAGGTCAATAGCTGCTGTTGCGGTTTTTTGATATAATAATCTAAGAAACTTAAAAAGTGTCGGCCTCTCATAAAACTAAAAAGTTTTGATATGGGTATTTTTAGAATTATCTCGATGTAATTTTCATATAAGAATACGTTATAGTAAATGTGTAAGGAACGATATATCAAATGTAAATCTGTTATCCAATATTTTATTTATTTGCTTATGCAATGGCTTGATTAGTTTGCCTTACTCAAAGAGTCGATCTAAATGACACATATTTTGGATTTCAATGTTATGTCTTAGCACATGATATCTCAATATTTCAAAAGAGTATACTTCTTTAAAAATTATAGTTGTCATATTTGCATTTTAATAAACTAAGTTTAAGAGCGCTGAGATGGATTTTTTTCTGAAAATAGAAAAAAAAACTTGCAATGCAGATTATAATAAATCTGTTTAAATGTGACGTCCAAGCTTTTATAACCTATTACAAACTTAGTGACCTGTATAACTGCATGCCACTGTTTTTAATTTACATGATTGACATAATGGCTACGTTTCGTATGACAACCTCAACGTGAGTAAAATCTGGTTATTAAAAACAATAAGAGCCACTCCTCAAAATGTTATGAATAACCACGGATAAAAAAAATATGCGGCATGAGGACATTATGTCCAAGAATATTGGAAATATGTTTTTGTTTAATACACACACTGAATTTGTTAAATAAATGTACTGCATTGTTAATCTAATCTAAGCTTGTGTGTGGGTGTTTCAAGGATCCAGATTCCAGAAAAAATGCGGCCGCCAATGTATATGTTATTTACAAGGAACATATCGATAATAAAAAAACTCTCTCATTTAGACCTTTTATTGCAAATGCTCTCCTTTTAATTCATGATTAACTTTTGCACATGCATATTTTGATAAGCAAATCTGTTAACCATTCTTAGATGAACCTGACATTTTGACATTTTAAACGTGTTCGGGTAGGCATAGTTCATGTAAATTATAACTTTTCTCAATATATTTCGGAACACTATTTATGTCCCATTATATGTACTTTTGTTGCTAAATGTATATCATGTACATACAGTTTTACAATACACGTGTTAAATTTATACTGTGGGTAATTGTTTCGTTCCAGTCTTTTAAATCTAAGTTCTAATTCACATTAACAAAATTGAACTCATGTCCTGATTTTGGCAGTCCCGGACTATTAACAGGCGAACGACTAAACGGAAAGCGATTGCGGAAAAACGTCGACCGGATACCCGACGGCGTTCTCGGAGTCTTCGGCCTTTTCAGAGATGACGGAATCTGCGCCGGCTGTGCTATGTTTGGAAGACAAATGAGCTTTTGATTGAGCTTGAGCTCGCGATCCTTGAGGTGAGTTTTGGAAAAGCGGAGAAGCGCATGCTCGGAAATGCTCTGGATGTGTCGTTTGGTGATTTCGGCTGTATTGTACGGAATGGAATGCTGAAGCAGACGACAATCTACTTTGCTTTTCACTTCCGGTTTGCGATCGATTTTATGCGAAATGTAATCCATGAAATCCGTGCTACGGCGAGCGTGGATCGTGTACTGCATATGCTCGTATTTCGATCGCCCGTCGAACAAGGCGACCGATTTGACATTCAGCGAAGGCGGTTGTTTCGCAAAACCCCGATCTGCGCTCTGTCGCGACCTCTCACGTCCACGTCCCGTATCCGCATCCTTTGTGTTATCATCCGCTTCATTTCCTCGATTACTCGCGCGACTTCCGGGTCGCTTCATGTCAATTTCCGGTTTCGCCACAGAATATTGCTTCAAGAGCGCGCCTGCGCGGTAGAGGCCACTCATGGACGGGTCATCAGAGGAATCAGGGGTTTCCGTAAACGGCAGGAAATCTCCTCCTCCCGCGCCGGCGGTGCCTTTTGGACGAGTGATTATAGCGTCCCCTAGTTGTGGTCGTTGTAGTTTATCGCCATCGATGATTTCTTCACGCAAGTTGAGAACGGTGCGTGTCTGATAGCGGTTTCTGTGGGGAGTTCCACCTTGCAATGCCGTTTGTTTTCTGTTGTCCACATCATGTGTTGTCTCATCCTGCTCGTCTTCTTCTAAACCCGAAAGGTCATCTTCAAGGTCACTGTAGAGGTCATTGTATTTGTTATTGATTTCCTGTGAAAAATTCATACGTTGACCAAGCGATATCTCCAGCATCGCCTTTTGTCTCCGTTGGGCTCTTGTCGCGGCTCTACGTTTCTGTATCGAGTCGAATTCCTTGATCTGCGCACGCTCATGCTCCCACCAGCTTCCCTTACGAGTGGGTTTGGTATCCATGGATTTGGAGGTGGTTGGCTTGTCACTGTATTTTGAGTTATGGTTGATTGGTTTTTGCACGGCTTCGTGGATGTGGGTCCCGGTGGTTGAGTCCTGTAGTTGCACTCTCAGTTGGGAGTAGCTGCCATATTGTCTTTTCAGTTCCTTCAAAAATCAGATTAGGATATAATTAGACAATCATTTTAGAGTGTACAACCTTTTTTTTTCGTATTGGGCTATAAAATACAACATGTTTATATTCAGGAGACATGACAATTTTGTTATATATATATTTGTTTTGCTGAGGACTCTTAGATATGTTTTCATCATTTTATTTAACATCTTCACCACACTACTATTTCCATTTCGACCCCCTCCTAAATCTCTCACGCTATCTATATCTCTCGTCATTCTCTGTCATACTCTCTCTATCACCCTTCATTTTCGAAACTATCCCTCTTTCCTTTCAACAATGGAATCATTCCGTTTGAAAAAAAAAATAATAAAAACAATCTTACCACGAGCTGGTCGCGCACGTCCAGAATGGTGTTCTTCATTTTCTCGATCGTGTCGTCTTTCCATTTTCGGTCACCATCAGCCGCAGCCACTTCTTGAGACGCAGAAATATTTGCTGCAAAGAAACAATAAACTGTAATGCATTTTATAATGGTATTAAGGCGCTTTCAACAGGTATAAGAACTTGACGTGAACCGAACCTATAATCCACTATATTGTTAAAGCATAAATCGTTATATATGATACATAAGGATGTGGCCACATGGGAAGCGTTATTCTAGCTTAATCCCTAACAAAACCTGTTTGTAAAAACCCCGAAAAGGCTTGTCAAGGTCCTGAATCAGGTCCTTAGAAGTCGCTGAAGTAAATCCCGATAAAATGTTATATGGCAGCAGTATAAAGCCGTGTATCAGATTTTTATTCAAAGTAGGAAGTGTTTACCGCCAGCAAACTGTTATTTTAAATAATCTTATAACTTCTATACTCGATACAGAAAAAAATGCATTAGAAAAATACGCGTCTGGAGAAGAAAATCAGACTTCATACAGATTTTTCTTATTTTTGAATACCTTTATCGAATCGGTATTTCGTTTGTTAAACTAAAGATCTATTTAACTTAAATTCATCGATGCTTCATATCTTTTAACGTATATTGAAAATATGCCTTTAGCTTGCACAGAAAAAAATGGGGGAAATTATATGAGATAATGTTAATTTCTAAGATGGTTAAAATCTTACCAGCCTGGTTTGTCTCTGGATGGTTGCTCATTTTATCCATTTCGTTCTTTTTAACATGTACGTGAGTTCATTTAATGTTCGACATTTTACAAAGCCATGCTCCAAATATAGCGGTTGTCTGTGAGTGATTTATCTGGCATTTTTATGAAAATCAATCTGGAGTTGACCAGTGTTTCCTTGGAGATATTTCAGGGATCTAGTGCAAACATATGCTAACCTAATAACTCTTTTTTGTGACTTGAGCCTCTAAATTTTTATTCTGTTGTAAAAAGGCAATTTAATAAAACAATTATGTTAGTTATGAAAGTGGAAATTGTTTTATTGCATATTTTTGAAATAACAAAAGAATATTCAACAAACTTATAAATGTGTTTCTGAATTTTAGATAAAATGAAAAGCTATATGAGCAATTTGACACTAACTGGCGTTTGCACGTATGCCATCATTCGTTATGATAATCATGTATAAGATAATTATGTAAAGACTAAATCGGTTGTGATAAACACTCTTTGCAAAGGAGACGCCATGGGTGGTATATTGGCAGTATTGGGAAAGGTTGTTGTGTTTTGGGTCAGTTTATAACACATCTTTAGATTGTTTGTCACATTAATCAACATTTTCGTTGTGTGCATGGCTGGAACACAAAATCAGCGTTTAGTTTATCTAAATAGGGTTGTAAGATACAAACAATGTTGGTGTTAATATCACGATTGATGTCGAAAATATAGACTATATCTAAAAATTGCTTGATTTTTTTCCAACACAGAAAATATCAAGCGAACAGGATGTTGAAAACGAATGAAAAACGGTGCATTATTGTATAACTTTCATAAAGAGGTTGAACACATTTGTGCGTGAACTAGGTTTTTTTTTATCTATATGCACTCCTTTATCCTTCCGCGTCATGTAAAGCTGCAACAAATGACAATAAAATCTAAGGACCGGGCTACATTGGACGCGTTTCTACCGTTTTTATCACAAATAGACACTACAATAAGTAAGAAAACTAAATATGCTACCTAAACCCTCATTATTTTTTTTCAAGCAGGTCTAGTTATTAGTTTCCAATGAGGAGTCGTTTAGAGTCCGATTTGACTTGATAAAATATCTAGAAAAGCTTCCAATGTTAACCTGCCCTAATGACTAACTCAATGGTGTAAATCAAACGAATTTCTGCTATATTTTAATCAATTAACATATGTCGAAATGAATTACTTCATGATTAATTTTCATCACAGTCAGTTTTACCATTACATTTACATTAAGCAACAAAGCTCGTTGAAGCTTAATGAGGTCGATATTAAGAAATTAGTCTACAAGAAAAACATAAGACTTATTTATGAGAAAACAAATGAATGATTGTTTGGAAAAAAAATGTACCTGAAGCTTTTGGGATGCCAGGGCCCTAGAGTATGTCTATAAATGGTGAATAAATTGTATTCATGTGTATGATATATTCCACCTTTAACACAAAATGAAACCTTTTAAAACTATATTAATAGATTATTTTCCGTAACACAAATGTATATTTACTCGATATCGCAACCAATTACACTTATATGGGTGCGAAATGCGGGTAAACATGAATTATTTATCCCAATCATTACAGGTGCATAAAAATCTGCCCAAAAAATCTCCTACGCATATTGACATGCATTATCATTTAGTTTCGTTTTAGCATAATCTCTCCTATCAACAGAGCATGCATTCAGAAATCTGTTAAAAATTAGAGGCTTAACTATTCATTTATGTGCTTAGGAATATTTTTAGAAATCAAAAAGCTTGAGAAAATAAGAGTTTTTGTCGCGCAAGTGTTATTTATGAAGGCCCCGGAAAGATAACATTGTTAACATGGTGATGCCAGATACTAAAATTAGCTATGACTAACACGACATAGGTTGTCCTCCAAAGCTAAGTTAACATTTTTGCTCTCAACCTTCTGAAACATCTTCTTGTCAATTCGATGGTGAAATTTTGTACAAAAATATGCGAAATTGAAAAAAAAACCGTTGCATTTTTGTGTCATATGATTTCTGTCGCATCCTTACTATTTTTTTGTGGATTATTTGAAAAACAAAATGAAACAAGTGTCGCGCATAGCACAAACCTCACAAAAAGGATTTCGCAACATTTTCAACAATTCAATGCGAACAAGGTTCCAACATATTTATTATTTAGTGCCCGCATAACAAGCGTAATTGGTTGGGAATTATACAAATCAATATTAAGTTTGGGTCTTGATACATTATTTCAAAACATCGCAGTGTCCATACAAATGTCAAGTAACACAAAATGATACACATGTACATGAAACATAATAAAACCACTCGGCAAGGGTCGACCATAGTACGTCGCATTTGGACGTGATGTTGAGAGGACTACCTACTTTGGGCCCATATGAATATTCTCCGGACGTGCTTTTACGTCACGGCTAAGAATGTAATGTTTTACGTCCTACTTAGACGCGACGTCGTTGCAACGTCTTTCATGTGTAGACGACGAATAAAGACATCCTAGGGGCGCAAAGTAGGGTGTCCGTTCAACGTCCATTCGATCCAACGCAGTATTCCTATCGAGAATCATCTAAAATGCCACTTGAAAAATGAAACTTTGGCCATTTCTTGCCTATGTGTTTAAGTTGTATAGAAACAATTTAGATACATGGCTTTGGATGTAGAACTCTATACCTACTTTCGTTTTCAATTCGTGTAATTTCTTCGAAACTATGTGAACTTTACTGTGGCTGACACTGTATTTCCGTGCCTTAATTTACATGTAACGTCATGTAACATGAAAAGTAAACAGTTGTTAGGGACATTTTTATTAAACTTCTTGTATAAAAGCGACTCGTAAGATCCGGCATTCTGAGATATTCAGTTCAGCATGGGGACGAATATGGATCTACAGGATACGAGAGAAATAGATTTAGACATTTTGAGACAATTTCGCCATGTGATTGAGCAGATTGTAGAACCGATTGATGTTTTGGATGCGTTGAATCAAACACTTAAACCAGGTGAGTAAATGATGAACTGATTTAATAGGAGCTAACAATTATTTTAAAATTTATTCAGTGAAAAAAGCTCTGTTCTCTTAAACACTTCGAACTTACATTTTAGTGCAAAATTGACAAATTGTTTAAAAGAGATGAGTAAATGAAGAATTGATGCGACCTTTTAGGTATACTATCAAATGTTATTTCGATGTGTGAAAAAGTTGCTTAGTATTTTTTTTGCCCTGCGTCAATGCGTTTTCTGAAAAAGCTGAATTCGCTAAGGAAAAGTCTTCATAAGGAACAAAATTATATTATTTTGTTACCTAATATATACATGTACATTACATTATAGAAAAGAGTTTACTATAACACCTAAACAGTATTATTGATATATCATTTATACATATCTTCATCATTTTTTAAAGCGTCGCGAATGCACTTCACTTATTTGAAAACGCATTGAAAGGGAAGGTATTGATGTATGACGATCAGCTATGTATCAGGAATTCATAACGATTAACAAAAAAAAAAAAAAAGGCATATCAAAATTGATAACAACTTATTTTAAGGGATACACTTCAATGATTATTTTTGTATCCGCGCGTGTCGCCCGTTTTCGATAAGGTACTTCCACCAAAGTGCATTTCACGACGGGTCGAAAGTTCTGTTCATGAGGGAGGGACAGGGGAGCATAATGTACATTATTCCGGACATTTTCAGATGATGTTGATCTCATCATGGCAAAGGACGGTCAGCAGGAAAGAAAGGAAGCGATGCAGATTTTAATTGACAAGCTTTTATCCCGAACAACGAGAGGCGTCACCAATGCTCTTCGCTTATTCGAAAACGCATTGGAGAAGAGAGGTATGGGAATAAGTACAAAGTATTTAATTAGTTTTTATTCATTTTCAGACATAGCTCTATAAATATCTTGCAAAGTATTGTGGTATTAAACCGAAGGGGAGGGGAGAGGGGTGGCAATTCAGTTTCGGTATGAAATACATGTTTAAGAGCTATCGGGGGTGTTGGCGTCTTTATCTTTGTGAACATTTTCGTAACCTCCTTGGGCTTCAGGTTACACATTTCTCCTGGATGTGCTCCACGGCAAAGTCAATATCAACGACCGAGAGGTTTATCAAAGAATCATCGCTCTCATCTCCGTTGATCTAGTGAACAATGTGATTCCTGAGGATCTTCTCATGGCATTACCGCGCCAGTGCTTTAGGTATAATACATGTATATTTGCCAATCGAATAGGTTTAAACGTTATAAACTTATTCTGCAATTTTAGTTGTTTAGAATAGTCAATAATTATTCACTGAGCAGAAAATTTAGAAGCAGAATATAACTAGTTTATTTATTCAGAAAATATTCTTATTTTCAATGTGAAAAAGCGAGTTAATGAAACGACTGAATTTGGGCTCGAGAGAAGTACATGTACGCTATTTTTTATAAGGCTCATGAATATTCGACGCTTTATTATTCTAGCGAAAACTTCGAGGAAAAAATAATGTCAACCATAGAGAACCGAGGCAAACGATACGCTGTGTTTCTTCTTATAACGAAAATCGGAAATTATTCGAACGAATGGTTTCCTGCCTTGATGTGGGCCTTGTGTCGCGTGAAACTACAGCACATCGTGAGAAAGATTGATCTCATGATATCGGAAGCAGGTAATAAATCGAATTTTAGCCTATTCTATATTGTAAACTTTAATACAGTGATAACTGAATACCTAGATCAACTTTGTTTACACATTTAATTATATGCATGTAAATAATAGCATATAAAGCCTTACCCAACTAAAAGTTTTGCGGACGTCCTTTCATGCTCGGACGTCGGAATGACGTCGTGCTATGTATTTTTGCTTTTTTCTATAAATATGCTTCAAACATCCCATCGTGAAAAATATGCGGTTTTTTCTTATTTTTAGAAAGTTATGATAAAATGAAAGTGCTTTGTGAAACATGGAAAAGACAAACGGTTTATCGCAAAGGTAACATTTAACAGTATTTAACAGCATCAAACATATGTCATCATATGTGAAAACACACACACGTGTTGTTCTATTTTTAGGGAATAACTGCGCATACATATTATACATATGTATACTAATCAAATCCTAGTGGAGAACATTTAAAGTATTTGATTGCTTTATACGAAAACTGTAACGAAGTCGCATTGAATGCCCTCACGCGCCTCACGTTTTAATACTTCCAAGTCTTCATTATATTTTAAAGCCTTTTAAGTTTTTATAATTAATTTTTAATAATAATATTTATTTTTCACCGACTAGCAGTCGATGTGCCTTTTTCGGAACGCGAGCAAAGATTGACGTTCGAAAGCCAAGGTGCCGATTCCAATTATCAAGCTGTCTATCGTAATTCAAGAGATGAGTGCTCTCCAAAATACACAGAAACAATGCTGAAAAAGAGTAAGCTGCTTATTATTTTGCTCACAGACATGTTTCAGAAATGTTTGCAGTGATTATATATTCTTTTACATTGATTATTTCCTATCTAAATATATGGAGGAATTAGCTGTCAAAATTACATACAACATTGGTTTTAATAGGAAAAAGACAATAAATCAATTTACCTCAATCTCCTTATCCAGTGGGATATATCGTTTTTTCGTTACTTCAGATTAATATTGGTGATATTTTAATCAAAAGCATTTCCATATTTTCTTGTCCGGCCGCATAGTTGACAGTTCTTAAAACTCGAAAAGAAATGAAAATCAATAAATCCGCGACATGTACATTAGAAGTACCATTATACATTTTAAAAAAATGAATAAATACATATTTGTCCATTCTGTAAATCATCATTGGAAAATGTGAAAATTGAATAGAATGTTTTATTTAGCATTTGATTATACACATATATGACTACATTCATTCATATGTTATATTCAGCAGCGGAACGGAGTGATAGCAATAACAATGGGGTACATGGAGTGAGTTATGGTTATATGACACATCGTGAAACACCACCATCCCTAGAGAGAGGTCAGTAAGATTTTTTTAATAGACTAAGAGAAACAAAATAACTATGCAAAACGATGCTTCAACATATACCGTAATCAAGATCATAATCATTATTGTTATTCCATCGGGTTGTAGATACTGAGAACGATATGTTGTTTGATCCGTCTTTTTATTATGGCTCGAATATCTCCCTTGGTGTTAACGCGTTTGACATTCCTGAGCCTGAGGGAAATAAAAATCTGATCCAACAGTTTGAACTTTCAGTTTCATGCCTGATTAGCTGTCCATTTGGTTATGATGTTTGTCAATTTACATAATTATATTAATTATCGGATTGCCCTTTTACGTTAAAGCCATCGGCGAACCCAGTCCAAATATTATTTCGTCGAAGGAACCAAAGTATCGTCTTGATGATGAACACCTTCAAAGATGTGGACCTGAAAATGGAAGTAAGTATTATTCATTTTTTCGGCACCCGTTTTCTATACCCTTTTCTTTACAATCATGCATATGCATTTATATATAAACATAGGAATAATATAAACAGTGCACAATGTTACCAACATTGCACATTTTGTCGCTGCAGCTAACTGCAAAGTCTGTCCTTGATCTTTTATGTTTCTTCTCGGACATAGGAACAACGTTGTCGTTGCAACGAAGTCGGTCGTATGAACGGTATCCGTCCGTCCGTAACACTTTCTTGTGGGTCACAACAGAACGACTTTCGACGTCACTTCCTTAACGTGCCGAGTGGAAGTGTGGCAGACGATTTCTAATTTACATTCACATTTCTCTTTCAGGACCATCTCCAGCCGATAAATCCTATGAATCACGTGATAATGAAAAGTACCCTGGCGTTCATGATCGTTCGCCACCAAGGGAGCTAAGCTGCAATAGACCACATGATTATACACAGTTGAGGAGTCAAACCAACCGCGAAACACGAGAAAATGCACCACCGAATGGCGGTAACTACCGTGAATCACGGGAAAATACACCGCCGAGTGGCCATAACTACCATGAGCGACGTGATTATTCACCACCAAGTGGACAAAACTACCGTGAACGACGTGATCATTCACCACCAAGTGGTCAAAACTACCGCGAACGACGTGATGATACGCAACCAAGTGGTCAAAACTACCGCGAACGACGTGATGATACACCACCAAGTGGCCAAAACTACCGCGAACGACGTGATAATACACCACCAAGTGGTCAAAACTACCGCGAACGACGTGATGATAAACCACCAAGTGGTCAAAACTACCGCGAACGACGTGATGATACACCACCAAGTGACCAAAACTACCGCGAACGACGTGATAATTCACCACCAAGTGGTCAAAACTACCGCGAACGACGTGATGATACACCACCAAGTGGTCAAAACTACCATAAACAACGTGCTTATTCACCACCAAGTGGTCAAAACTACCGCGAACGACGTGATTATTCACCACCAAGTGGTCACAACTACCGCGAACGACGTGATAATTCACCGCCGAATGGTCAAAACTACCGTGAACAACGTGATGTTACACTGCCGAATGGTCAGAACTACCGCGAACGGCGTGATAATATACCACCAAGTGGTCAATACTACCGCGAACGGCGTGATGATACACCGCCGAATGGTCAAAACTACCGTGAACGACCCGATAATTCACCGCCAAGTGGTCAAAACCTCCGTGATCGACGTGATTATACACCACCAAGTGGTCAAAACTACCGTGCACGACGTGATGATACTCTATCGAGTGGTCAGAACTACCGCAAACGACGTGATGATACACCTCGGACTGGTCAAAGCTACCATGGACTACCTGAAAATGCACAAGCTGCAAATCAAACCTACCACCAATCGAGTGAATATCCACAGACTCTATATCAAACTGATCAACCATCACACATCTATGGAGGTAATTGTCGTAACGAACTGATTTGAATAAAATATTAAATGCATATAACTATAATTCCTTATTGTGTTCAATTGAGGAATCAGAATAAAAAGATGTAAAATTATATGTTTTTAATTGTTTTTAAATACTAATAATAGCGTATGATAAAATGTTCAAAATCCATTTATCAAATGCATGCCATATGTTCCAACCTCCAACATCATTGAATATAAGTAAATCAATACATGATGTTGTAAATGAATTCGTAAAGATGATAAAAAACGATCAAACACTTTTGAATGGTTAAACAGACAGGTATTATCCCCGACAGACCGAGAGCACACGTTTGAAAAGTCCATATTCTTATGAGGATCCTGGTGAGGAAAGCCAAAGAGGTACGTGAAAGCAAAACTTGTTTGTGTGGCGTCTAGTGTCTTGATCTACTTGTGATTACAATATAGAATTTAAAGTCACCATTTAAAAGCATTTGCGGTCAGACATCATTTTTTGTATTCTCTTTTTAAATAGCCGAGAAAAATAAAGCAATTCGTATTATTAATAGTTATTTCGCCACTTACTGGTTTTCATACACGATCTGTCATATCTTTTCAAATCATTTTCATGCAAAATATAAGAAAGAACGAACGTTGCTCGTGTTATGATTTTAAGAAATTTTATTTATACGAACCAATTCAAATGCCGTTTTTTTAAATAATTTGATATGCCATTTGTCTTTGTTATTTTTTCAGATTTGTACCAACCACAAGACGCCTTGTACCGGTACGATTATCCGTCTTCCCCACCGCCACAGTATAGTATGGGCGATTTTCAAGCCGTGGAGCCAGCAGCAACAGGTATTCAGCAATACGATCCCCCCAATTAAGATAAAAGGAAATATTCAAAGTGTTTAAATTACGGTCCTTCAACGCCCGTCCGATAAACTTCTTTTTACAAAGACGTATTTCCTTCGAACAACGATGCCCGGACACGTTTATTTAACCAAAATATACACGTCTTGACGTGTGGGTTTATATTCAAAGCTCATATAGCTTTTAGCAAATATTATAGTGATAAAACACGACTGTGTGTTTGTATAGCTGATTTAGAGCGAAGAAGAAGCTATTACAAACCGAACGCCGAAGGCGTGAGTTTTGTAATAGTTTCTTCTAAGCTCTAAATTAGCTATACAAACGAACAGGAGTGTTTTATCGCTATTATAACAGTTGAAACTATTGCATAAATACATTAAGATTCGAACTGTATAAAACAAATTCGGAACAATTAGTCATGATAATTACTTTTTATGACGTTTTGTTTGAATACTTGTGTGGAGCCAATATGCTGAAACTGTGCTGCAGTATTCGCTCAAAATGAGTCACGCTTATTAGCCTCTCCTCATTTGCATATTGAATGCTGGACAACGTGTTCTATTGCAGAATCGAAACATCTCAAATTATAAAGGGTATATAGCGAAAAAATATCGCATCATGTTATAATCTTATATAGACTTACTTTAATTGAAACATAGCTAATATGTATACTTATGTTTACTGTAATACCATATTCAAACCTTCGGTTTCAGGTCAACAGGAATCCAAATGTGTTTGCCCATACTGTCAGAGAGACTTTCCAACCATGAAGGGATTGAAGATACACATGTCTAAAACGCATCTAAAAGGTATCTATATAGTATCAATTGTTATTCGAAATAAAGATAAGCATGTATACATATACATGTAGAAAAAATATACATTACTTTCATAAAGAAAACACGGTTAAAGGAGCATAGAAGTTTGAGTTCGGAACCACTTTAATATAGCCTGAGCACAGGTTTTGACCGATTACCCGTCAGAGCACAGGTTTTAAGCTGATGCAGTCGTTGATTGGTTGATACTTGACCCCTCCAAGACGAACGTTAAATATTTAATCAAAAATGGTATGTGACATGGTAGTTGATTACCTATACCAATCTTATCGTTATATAACATACATATTAAAATATTTTTTTCAGCGAGACTTATAACCATTATGATATTCCGATTCATTTCTAGGTCCCAAACAAACTGCTAGTGCTGCATCCAGTGCAAGAGCGTTGAGTGTTTCGCAACCCCATGCTTCTCAAGGTAATTGAAAATGAGTAAAAGATAAAAAAAAAAACGTTTGCATCGTACTTATCTTATATGTAATTGGCTTTAAAATTATAAGGCATTATGGTTATTGCTACATTTGTGTTATTGTTTTTGAATACATTTCAACAATCATAGAATTCTACAGTCTTCTAATTGTGACAAATATAAACATGATGAAAATAGAAGTACCTAAGGACTATGTGCGACTTATATAAGGAAACATACCCCAAAGCTCATCATCGGGCATTCAAAACTTAATTGTGGAATTTCTTCAATAATTTTACATATTTTGAAAGCTTACTGTCTTAGGCATTGAAAACATTTTTTCTTAATTTTCTACTCAACATACTTTCAAATTATTACACCCTCAGAACATACAGATGAATTTTATTTGGATTATGGGGGGTGTTCGTAAAATAATTGTTAAGAACTTGTATCAAGGAAGATATTATCAATATTACTTAGCATATCAAATAGAGCTGACTCAATAGTATATTTTCAAAAAAATAATTATTATGAAAGCCAATGCAGTATCTGGTTACAGGGTGTTATTGCAGAACATCGTTGAAATTTATCGGATTTAAGAAGGTGTATTTTACGCGATATAAATTGATGTTTGGTCAAGGCCGC
>LQRL01089235.1:18180-38306 GCA_001703475.1 Hydroides elegans
ACCTTGGGTGGGTATTTAAGACATCACTTTTCTATAAGAAACAATTGATCAAACCGCTAGATATTTCACTTCTTTTACACTGATGTAATAGTCTTTCAAAATATATACAAAAATATACGGATTGATATATTTTAGATATCATCATATTTGGGGTATGAATATAGCCCAAATCGCACATAGTCCTTTGAATGATTTGCTGTTGTTATAAAACAAGTGTAAACATTTTGCGCCTCGAAAACAAAACACAAAAATGATTTATTATCACGACCTTATTAAACTCCATTTTCGTAACTTCAAAACACGAACGCGTTTGACATTACTGAATGTGTAATAAAAAGGAATGAACTCATTCCTTTTTATTACACATTCAGCTCTTTGCTATGCATGGAGATGAATATTGGAGTCTATTCAACATTGTGTTAACTCCATGTTCGATAAACACATGTCTCAATTTTCTGGGGAGAGGGTTAAAGCAGAAGACGAGTCAATAATCAGTCTTCATTTGGGCAGTCTTTTTTTATACACCAGCAATCAAAAATGATAATTTAGAATAAATTTAAAAGTGAATTTATTGAACTAAAATGGATTTTCTATAGAAAAATGCCTAAGGTAACTCTTTAACTGGGCATGAACTAGAAGTATCTTCCGAATGAAATATTATGTAGCACATAACCAGTGGTGCAATACTTTTGTTGACTGCCTTATATTGCTGTTATCAAGTTGATTATTCGGCCTAGAAATGAATAATTTATATAGCCTCCTTGTTGATATTTATTAATTGATTGTTGTATCTTGTTTATTTAAAGGTGCCAACTCGAAGTCAAAACCTGTGCCCTCAGAGAAACCATTAAAGCCAGCATCTCAAGGTAATGCATTTCTATAGCACCTTCGTCCATTTTTCGCAAAGTGACGTATTGGCATTTTTTTTACAAATTTCAGTTAACACCAAATTTGAACATTGTTTTAAGATGTCTTTTAAATGCTTAAGTGTCAATACTCTATCTATTTTAGTTTTTGAGATAAGTTTGGTATTTTATATTTTTTTCGCGAAGTGACGAATACGTTTAATGGTGTCATTGACTTAATAAAATTTAAGATAAGATTTTAAACTTTCAATGCATAGATTAATTTAGGTAACATAATAATGTATATGATGAATATATACATGTATTATTTAGGTTAAATAATTAGATAAACGAAAAGGTAAAAGATAATTTCGATTGAAACGGTAAAATCGTATTTTGCCTCTTTATCAAAATGGGAAAAAAGCCTATTCGTCACTTGGCGAAAAGAAACGATGAATTGGTAAGGGTCATCTTTCAATTTCGTTTAAGGCTATTTCAATCACGTTATATTTTGGTTTCAGTCAACGAAGGAAGGTGTTCACACTGCGGGGAAATATTCAAAGGACAGCGTGGGTTGAGCCAACATTTAGCCAGATCAAAATGCGGAGGTCACAATTGTAAACTAGAAAATATATTCGATAGTATTAGAGCCTTATTTTAGCATAAGATTGTGTAAAAAAGTGAAATATTGTTTTTTTATGCAAGAGAGTAGTCGCTTCTAGATAATATTATCTTATAATTATAAAAAATAACATGGATTAGCAACCGATTCGAAACGTCGATGTTTTATAGATGTTTTATTTTCTGAACGGAGGCACCAGCCTCGATTGTCTACAAAATTGTATACATTTTTGAGCATACAAACTTAAATACAATCGTTGAAACAAACGTTCAGACTAAATACAAACGTTGAAACAATAATCGTTATCAAAAAAATGATATAATTATATAATTGATTCGCGAGATCTGAATAATTGAATCTACTTTATTTGAAGATGCCAACTCAAACCCCAAACCTGTGGTCAGCGCAAAACCATCGAAACCTGCATCTCAAGGTAAATGATATTGTTATACCTTTCGTAAAGTTGTAAGAGTTGTAAAATTGGCCTTCGGGCATCACGTCGAAATGGTATCATTTTGATCCATACGGATGTTTTTACGACATCATCCATCGTATGAGCTTCCGACAATATCGTCAAGATCTGACTTTTTTCGACGTCTTGCCAAGTTTGTAGAAGGACTGCATAATTCAAGGAAACCTAAAATTAAAAATAAATCTACTTCGAGGAATCTATGCTCGTTTTGATCCAGCTATTGTAATCAAATCAGGCGACTTCGATGTTCTTGCTTATTGAAGATTTGAATTTGAAACTGATTAATTATCTCTGAACAGAAGGGAATTGAAACATACTGATAATATAACTGTAATATTCAAATGAAACACCCAGCTTTATTTTGTTTCAGGCAACGAAATGCGGTGCTCGGTCTGCGGGGGAACGTTCAAAGGACAGCGTGGGTTAAGTCAACATTTATCCAGATCAAAGTGCGGAGGCAATAAATGATAACTAGAAAAGACAAAAACCGATAAAACTAGAGTCGATGCAATACACCTCGTGTTTAAGGGTTCATTTGAATTTTGCTACATGCTAAACCTATCTGTTATGATCTGAGTAGTCTACTGTAATTCAATTGAACAAAACAAATGCATGTCCGTTGAAGGATGAGGTCACTACGAAGTCATGATGAGATGTTGAACAGGCTGGGTAGCGAGATAAGTGGGGGTTGGGGATCTAGGCTCGTTCAAGTAGTGAGGCTGGTGGTTATCAGATTATAATTGTTGTAAATATTGTTGTAAATATTATAGTAACTAATAATCATGTTCATATGATTCTAGTGACTATTAAGATATTCCAATCTCATAACTAATAATTCATATAGGTCGTTTGCATAGATTAAGCTTAAATTTATTGAATAAATATATATAGTTCGCTTAAATAAACAATTCTTTCTTTTTGCTTGTCATCTTTGTGTTGATCCACTTATATACAAGCTTTTATTGATAGCTATATGGGTTAAGTGATAAACCTTAAGCAATTGGTGGGCTCAGTGTAAAAGTGTGTTTTGAGAAAAGAGGCATTGACTGTTTTTGAATTGGTAATTAATATAAGGATTGGCAAGTGGCCAAACGATGATATTATTATGATGATATTGATTTCGTTGCGTTGATGAAGTATAAAACATGGATCTATCATCACGTGACACTATACAATACATTTTGGCGAAACATGTTAAGTCGACTTAACACACTGTTGCACGGAGCCCTTCAATTCTAAACGAGTTAAACCATCGAACTCAAAAGTCTAACATAAAAACACATGCTAACGACATCTGTCAATCATGATTTGGCAATCAAATGGATGTGTACTCATGCATTTACGTTAAGCTGGTAGCCTAGTGACATACCATGCGGTATAAATGGAACACAACCATTTTCGTGTAACTACTATCTTTTGGCGTATTTGAAGCATGTCCATCTTTGAGTCAGGCAACTTTACATCAAATGAATTAAATGATTTAGCTCTTATATTACAAAGCGTTATAGATTACTAACAATGTGCACCAATAGCTAGCCTTGTATTGAAAACTATGAATGACCTGTATAGATTATAATAAACAAAATACAATATCTAAAATTTTGATGGATAAAAGCATATGTCTGAGTACTAAGAAAGAGCATAAAGCGTTCTTCAAATAAATGCTCTTTATATTATGCTTGAACGTTTTATTAACAGATGAATAAACAACATTAAGTATCTTAATTGACGTTTTGTTATAGCCACATTAAACGTTCAATTGTTTTCATTGTTTGAACAATCAGAATAGCCATATTAAATTTTGTGATTGTTCTAAAAATGCAAATAAAAAATAAAGTATTTACTTGATTAATAATTAAATCAAATTATATTATTCATGCAGCGGCAATCGACTGGAAGCATATGTTTCTTATCTTATTCTCAATTCCAATAAGCATAACCCTCATTTGCAATTATTTGCGCTAATCTTCTACTGTCCAAACTCAGGGATGCACCTAAACTGCATACATTGGTTTTACATAATTGCACTTTTTGCAATGACGGCACAAAGATTGTTCACGTTTATGCACATTCAAGGTTTCCATAATATAACAAACCTCGGTACAAGTTATTTCATGACATCATAGAACCAATTTGTAGATTCGTGACGACATGCTTCGTTTTAAGTTCGCATTGACCCCTTGAATTACTACATCATGAATATTCTGTTTATTATTTAAAAACGTCATTTGATTATAATAATGTATGCGCGTAATGAGGGTTATTTTAAGGGTTAAGTATATATTTTGGGTCAAACTCATTATTCGTATCGTCATGTGTATAAGATGAAATCGTGCACATGATTAACACGACTATAGGTACATATAAGTAAATTAAATACATAACTTGCTAGTTATGCTGTATTAAATTAGCCAAAACATCATCAAAGCATCAACTATTATTCCAATTTAAAGTCTTTATTTGATATTCAACATCTGTTTAGGATGGGTTAAAACATATATTTTCTCGTGCTTTCTAATGTATTATTCAGGGGCCAAAAATAAAAACGTGAATATTGCCGTAAAAAAAAATATAAAAAAATAAGCCTTATCATTTAACAACTGTTAATTTGACTAATTTGTAGATAATTACATTGTCAATAAACAAAACTAATAAATAATCAAAAGAATGTTCCCAAATCTACAGTTGCAATCTGCCGGTAAACACATTGAAATTAGATACTATTGGGGCAGTCCACATTGGAAACTTTGTCTTGAATTGTTATCTAGCACACACTCTCTTCCAATGTATTTTATGGGACACATCCTAGGTTGCACAAAACCACATTGCGACCTGATATTAAACGCATATGAGTAAATTCAATACCAGCATGAGCTCAAAATGAGGTTTTATGCATAGGGGATTAAACGCCATTTCGTTTAAAAAGGCAACGAGATTTTAAGTAGCGAGTAGAGTGCCCCATCCCATAAAAATACATTTGAAGACATGGTTTGCAAGAGATAAAAAGCAAGAAAAAAGCTTACAATGTGCCAAGGCCCCAACTGTGCTCTCCAGTTATTCCACCTTTATGGTGGTAGAATATCAAATAGTTGCACATAATACCGTTGATATTTTCGTGTTGATTGGATAATCATTATTTGTATTGTTTAATCAAATTTAAAAAAAACATATGAAACTACAGACTACAGCAGTCTTTGGCGGTATACTTTTATTATCCCTTATCCTTAAATCATTTTTTTTTTGCATTTTGCAAAATTTGCAAGCTAGCTAGGATCTGCTGAGGAACACCTTTAAATGAATAACAAATCTTGAGGTGCTCTTCCGTTTTTCCAATTTATAATGGTAAAATATCAAAGTCGTTGCACATGACAGCCTTAACCTTTTTCATCTTGATTGGATTCTGAGTATTTGTGTTTGCATCCGGACAGATCGTCATTCTAGTGACGAGGGCGCTGGATAAATCCGGATCCCAGCATGCTTGCTCGAAATTATCAGGGGCGTCACCACCGACAGTGACCTTTATGTGGAAGAAATAAAAAAGTTATTTGACAATTACCGTAATAACCGGTGTATAGCCCGCACCGGTGCATAACCCACATCATATGAAAATTAAGAATAACGTTTTGAAATCCGTTGTATAACTCGCACAGGTGTATAGCCAACACATTAGATTTATCATTATTTTGAAGTTGTAAAGTTTACCCTATAACCCCATTCAAAGGCATGGTTTATAATTATAGTAATTATTCCTCCCTTTTTATTAAGTCCAAAAAGATATAGTAAAAGGCCATGTTAAATATGTTAACCGAAATTGTATCGATAATCAATTGGATCTTATAATTACTGTTTCTTCTTTCCATCCATCATATTCTCTCCACGAAAATTTCACCTTATTCACAAACTGCACTTTAGCACACAATCTCTTCAAATATGCATCACTTATGGCTTAAAATGTAAAACGAAATGCATATGAAATCTTTGTTGCGATTCAATAATCAAAAAGCTATTAAAACAAATTTTTCGTTTTCACTTGCTACTTATATTGTGATATATATTGACTATAAATGAAAAATGCATAAGGCTGCGTTCTTGCAAACTGATAAAGCTCGAAAGCTACGTATGTTCAATAAAGAATATGTAAAGTCGCTATATATTTCCATAAGTTACATTAGCCGCGATTTTTGGCCTTGATTTCGGTAAACATTTACAACGAGCTAGTTATATGTAAAAAAACCTCTGAAACATCAATTGAAAATTTTACAGTTTTGCCAATGTAAAGAAAGTGAATTTATTGTACAATATATTAAATCATACTGAAATCGTACGAATCATCAAAGTAGCATATATCTCAAAATATAGAATTTACTATTTCAACTCACGAATTATGGTAAGACATTGCCCTCCCGCCATTTGAATTGCTGTATTTGTAACAGCGTTTTCTATATTGGCGATAAAACCGGTGGCGGAAAGCTTTGAAATTGAAATAAAAGATAACAAATTCAAGCTTCCTTGACCAATAAAAGCAATATTTAATAAAATGTGCCAAAATATGTAGATATTGATAAAGATTCTATTTTGGACATGGTTTATTAATAAATGTCAACTCATAATATGACTTTTTATTTATAAAGAATTTCAACGGTTTCAACTCATTTTATTCGTATATTTCTTTCCATTTTATTTGAATGACTATATACTAAAGTGCTTCAAATAATATCAATATAATATACCAAAAAATCATTCATGTTTTTTTTTTTAATTTTCCACACGATATGTTTTGTCACCTCAGTAAAATACTATGGCAAAGTATATCTGAAAATAAACTCAAATATGTTTAGAAAATATTCATGAGTTTTACCTATGCCCAACAGTTAAATTGAAGTCTAAACTCACCCAGTAAAAGCCATCAGCATCAAGATTAGCAAGATTACTCGTTTCGAGTTTCTCTTTCAATTGATAATGAGGACAACTCACTGCAGCTGTGACAGACCCTAAATTAATGTTTTTTTTTAGAATACAACCAAACACAATACAATTATAATGATAGAAATAAAGAGAAGCTATCCATGCTAATCCATAAAAATATGTAGTTTAACGTTATTTCAACCAAATATTTTCCTATGTTCTTTTTTGCAAACACGACGTAGTTTTAACAATCAATCCATTTATAAAGCATGTAAATACAACTAGAAATAAAGATTCGACGCAATATCATTTCGCAACTTCATCAAATGTTATATAGATAAAATAGTAAACATAGTTGACTATTAAAAACCAACAAAGTTCAGCAAAGCCACAACACTCAAACTTCTCATCGTTTTATTTTCCTTGTGCTCTCTCAAGATTATTGCGTAGATTAAAGTTAATTTCTGTTGAAAACCTTAAACAACTTGTTTTAAATATCCTATGTTGAGCAGAACTGACCTTTCCAAGGTAATTGATGTGGCAGTATCTGGGTCATAAAACATTAATTTTATTGCCGAGTTTTTGTTATTGTTTGCAAAAAGGTTTCGATGGTTTAACACCATATTTTATCTATGACATGTTTTGTTCAGATTATATTTCAAATATAGTTTCGATGCTTAAACACTATATTTCAGTAATGGCATGTATTGTTTCGATTGCAAAGGTTGCTCAATAGAAACACAATTTGAGAAATAATAAATATAGATGTTTGTGGCCCTCAAAACCATGCGCACTATTATTTGCCTCAATATTTCAATGATATTTAAAATCAATAAATATTTTGCATGAACTTTAAATTTTATTGTTTTTACAACGAATGCGCAAAAGATCAAACCGCCATGTCGCTCAACTCGATGTTCGATACATTTGAGTACAAACTAAAAAGATTGCTGGGGTTGTAGTTTTGTACTTTAGATCAAATCTCATCTATACATATGATAACTTTGCAAAGATTACATTTTAACATTATTACACAAAAAAAACTTATTCTATAGTTTAAATTAAAAAGGTTCTATGGTATACAAATCCTAGAGATTACTAACAATAACATATCTGGGACACCACAAACTAAATTAATATATTTACAAGCAGTAAATGTTGACAAATATTTTATATGATCACATTATGGAACGATACTTTGCTAATTTAACATATTAACAAACAAACACAAAATATCTGACTAGCGGTTAAAGTCCGTATGTTCCAAGTTTGCTCTTTGCGTGCTCAATCAGTAAATAAGGAGTAAACACATGCCACTTAAGATAATTTACCAAATTTTCAGTTTACAATTGGTTCTTAAAACATTTTGGATCTTTATACATCTGGCTATTATTTATGTCCAGTATGGATAAATCAACCCATCGTTATATCCGAGGCCAACTGCGCATATATTTCTAATTTGCTCCTCTATTTGATTTTTCTTTCGATTAGTACTGCTAAGTTTGACATTGTTATGAATTAACACATCAGTTGGTCAAACGTTTGGACAATGTTTGGTGCCCAAGTTGATCCAGTATCTACATGGATATGTTTTTATAAAATGTTATTTTTGAAAAAAAAAATTGCAAAGTTATTATATCCTTTTCACTTCAATATGGTTGTTCATCATTCCTGTTCCAGCACTATGGAGTTTTTGTTCAGCCCGTGGGAAAGGGAGACTAGACTGTCACATTTTCGTTCTTTATTTGTTCATTGCCTGCATAGCAAGTATTTTTCTTTATATTTTCAGAAACAAATCTCAACTCTCTTTTAAACATTGTCAATTAAACAATGCAAGTATAACAACTATATTTTTTAAATGAAATATACTCTTTTCAAAAATTGAGATATCTTGGGCTAAGACATAACATTGAACTCCAAAATATGTGTTATTTAGATCGACCCTGTGAGAAAGGCAAATTAATCAATCAAGCCATTGCATAAGCGAGAAAAGAAATAGAAAGAAATAAAATATGGTATACAAGATTTTAAGTTGATATCGTGTTCGTTAAGGTATGGTCAGGCAGAATTCTGCGATTTCTGGGTTTGCGAAATAAAACGCAACGAGTGTTCACGCACTTGCGAAATTGGTTTTGCGATATTCATTTTTTTTCTATATTTGCATCAAATATCCATATAATCAGTCAATTTACAGTTCCGCAAATATATTAGAAGGCATTTCTAGAGGCATTTGAGTTTCTAGTCTATCACTAAAGTAATTTTAAGAGAATTATAGACTATTTTGTGATAGATCTAACACTATGCATATTACACTCAAGAGGCGTTACAAAAAAAACAAGTAGTTAAATACATAGCTACTAGATTTGTTTGGATGATCTTTATTGTATAGAACTAGATCCTATTTGAAGACTATTATATGTTTCTTACTTTAAGGCAATACAATTGGTTAAATAAATATATCTTGTTAGTCCTGGGTACATTGGGAACTTCTTACAAAATAAGGTGTGAAGGTGCGTTTTAGCGTTCTCGTTCGAAGAGATAAATTGGAATGCACAAAAAAGGCTGAGTGTGAAAACACATATGAAACCAGGGCATGATTAAGTCCGATTCAGGAGTTTTGAAAATGCCATATGATCTTTAATGCTGTGCTTGAATTCTATTGACAAAAGAATCAAAATACATTGATAAAGAATTCATAGTCGATGTGATGATTGCGTCTGATATCATTGACGCCTTATATAAAAATCCTTGGCATTTCTCAGACAAAACAAAGAATATCGCAGACTTCGCAATTGATTTCGCCAAATCGCAAAGACAGAAAACGCAGACACTCAAACAATCCGTTTAAGCCTTTGTTTATTGCACTATTTCTTACCAAATGATTTTTGAAATCGTAATCGCAAAACCTGCGTGAACAGATTTCGCAATATCGCGCGGGACTTAGTCTAAACCCAATATCGCTGGGTTTCTATGTTTTCTTTGATTTATTCTGCGATTGCGAAATATTTCGCCGCTGCGTGACCATACCTTTATTCTTATGACTATAACGTATTCTTATTTGACAATTACATCAATAGAATTCTAAATATACCAATATCAAATTTTAGTTTTATAAAAGGCCTAAACTTTTAAGGTTCTTGCATTATTCTATCAAAAAACCGCAACAGCCACTATCGACCTTTATTTTTGAATACATGCTTATTAAATAAAGAATAAATGTTTACCATCTTAAAAGGTTAACTATACACAATATATTACAGCGGTTAACCAGCGAGTGTAATTCCCCTTTGCTTTTATGCATTGAATCGACATGTTTTGCCAAATATACTCTATGTTCACTCTAATGGAATACTTTGAATGTATAGTTGTTTATTTTCGCTTTAACTTAACGTTTGATCTCAAAAACCATTATGCTTGATTTCTTTATTCACAATGTCATATTCACAATTTCTGATTTCATTTTGAATGTTAATGGTATATTTCGATTTTTAACTATATATTCAAGCTCAAGTTGATTCATTTATTAATTTATTCATGTTAATTTATTTAACATTTTAATGTTTAAATGGATGACCTGCTTCTATTCAAATACATCATGCCGATCTCGAATCAGATTTTTTGGGTCATATTTCTTGGTAATCACATTTGAGCAACATAGAATATGTTTCAATGTATATTAATATTATATGATTTCTTGAATTTTATAAAACATAATGATAGCATTGGATTATCTGGTTTTCATCCTATTATTTTTCTCAAATAGTGATAATAAAAATACAATAAAAAATACAACATTGCAAAATGGTACCGGAAAATTATGTCCTCATTGTTCGAAACAGGATGACTGTACACATTTTTATCTTTATTAAGAATGTTAATAATCAACTCCCAAAATGAAACCAGAAATCCCCAAAACTTTTCATTAAAATAGCTGTATTAGTAAATAGATAATTAATCATGTATAATATACTAATTATGTATTAACTCTTGAAATACGCTCAGGATTGTTACCCCCTATCTTAAAACCTAAAAATCCCGTGAAAACCTCAAGAAGTAAGGATATAAAGGGTATAAACTTCAACATATATCAAACTCAATTCTGAAATCCAAACATCACTAGGAGAACTTCATCATTACAACTAATTTAAATACTCCAATTTTAAGATAATGGGCAACCTACAAGGTAAGAAACATATACTTAACTAAGAACTTAAGAAAAATCATAGATCGAATCAGTTCCATATTGATAATATTTTGTCGTTAAACGTCTTCAATGTGCTTTGTTATCCTTTTAAATACGATATCAATTAAGAGAATAAGTGAATTCAAAATATAAATTTGAGTATCTACATTAATTTTCTAAATGCAGTTACAAATAGTTTAAACATCAAAATTATATCTTATTTCGAAGAATTCTAATACCCGAGTCATCATAACATCATCAAAAGCTGTAGAATTAGAAGTATAAGAATAAACACTAACTCGTTTACATTTCAATATTGAATATGACATTGATTCTCAATATCAATAACTTAATTTTCTTCCTCTTTGGTTAGATTCCATCATGGCTTCACTGCCAATCCTTCTTTTCCTCGCCGTACCGCCAACCCGAGGCGCTGCCATTCTAAGACAGAGAAACCTCGGTTCCAACGCACCGGATGTTCCTTTTTCAACTTCCTGTCAATACGCTGGTTGGATGAGACTTGATGAAGCGACGCTTGTGCGAAATATCGCAAGGAGTGTGCTAGTTTTGACTTCCATAGTGGAACAATACAGGGAGGATTATGTGAGTGTGATCATTTCTATTTATTTGCTTTAATTTATTAAGTTCATTTATTGTACTTTTATTTTACACTGAAAAAGATTTAAGGGTGAATAGTCGCGGGTTGATATGATCGACAATAGAGGTGATTAAGATTTAGATTAAAGTTGCTTTGCCGTATGAGCGCCATTTGGTAATTTTTTTAAAGATACTTTATCAGTAAACTTGTGCACTATTACATAATTTGATGTTATTGAGATATCAATGTTGTAATAAATAGTCAAATTAATATTTATTAAAAAGAATATATACACATGTATATGCATTTATCCCTTGAATAAATTAAATATATATTTTAAGCAAGTCAAGGCACTTTTTAGAATAAAATTATCTGTCTTTTTTACCAGGAAGACGAGCGGTTTATGGAGAGAGGAGGCGTCACCATTCCACCATACGAAGGTCACAGTGACATAACTTTAGAAGGGGTAGGTGTTCATATTTTATGTACCTCTAAATTTCAAAATTTAAAATGGACTCTTAAGAACGTACATAGACAGATTATTTCGCTAAAGAACCGTTTTTCTCACTCATGTCTTCACTGCTTGATATAATGTTTAAACTAGGTTAGCAAACATTGAGTTAAGAATTGAAGCTGAGAAGATAGACAAGATATTGAACGTGTATATTATATTGCCTTTCTTGTGTTTCTCAGGTCACGGCTTGTTAAAAAACATCATTCAGTGAATAAAATAAATTGACTTCCTTGTATTTTGCAGCTCTCGGCTGTTCCAAAACAAAACGATACAGTCCAATCAAACATATCAATTCAACATTATTTTTATTTTTTTTTCAGCTCCCCACTCTCACAAAAGCCTACTACATCGACCTCATCACCCTCCAAACCATCTGGCGCCAAATCCACTCGGGCGAACTCCAACAGGGTGGCGAACGCTCCACTCAATACGAACACATCGCCAACAGTCTCCAGCACATTATATGCAAATTAGGTCACGTGGTTGAGTTATCTGTGGATGAACGCGAGCGATTGGTGGAGAGGATTGAGGCACTACAGTGGTATCATGGATTCATGAATGTGGATAGGGAGTATGGACGTCGGATGAGGGATGGGGCGTTGTTGGGTTATACGGAGGGGTTTCTAAGTAGATTTTATACGGATATTGAATTGGTTATGATAGGTGTGTGATTTATTAAGAGTTATATGTTGATAATGTGATGTAATTTCGTTGTGCGTTTCCCGATGTCTTTCATAGCAGATTTGAATAGATATATTTATAAAGTAAACATATTTTGTACTGATATTGAATTCGATATAATAGGCGTGTGATTTAGTATAACAATTGTTGATAACATGAAGTAATTTCGTTGTGCATTTCCCGTTGTCTTTCAAAGCAAATGTGAATCAATTTATGATTTCAGTCTATTGTTAAAACTTTTTTGTTAAGAGTAGCTGACTAGGTTGGTTATAATAATTTTGTTTAAAAATTATTAAAACAGCATTTGAGGCTAATATTGCTTACTTTATTTGTATTAAAAATGTAAACAAATGGACATGTGTATTACATTTTTATTCAAGATATTGTCAATGATGCGTATACATGTAGACTACATTCACTTGAATTTCAAATGGCATAGAATTTGTGCCAAAGAACCCCGATTGATATGTTGATATAATTAGTTTGTCTTATGAAAAAGTTTTACATTCCGAATGGTTTTTAATGTGATATTATGAACATGTTTTTGTGAGTTGTGAAAATGTTGAATTTTAATATTAAAGCTATAATATATATCTATTTATTTTATATACACCTTTTATATATAACCATGTGATTAAAATGTTCTTAATTTTTATAAATTATATGTAATATTTAGCATGTGTAGATAACACTTTTTATTCAAGATTTTAGTCTTATAGTAGTATACTACAGTAGTCTTTTCATTTGTCGAATGACTATGTGTGTATGAGAGCAATAAAACTGTTGAATATATAAATGGTGATTTTTGCCTTATTCCGTTGTCCATTATCGACCTTCATAAATGTGTAATATCATTTACAAATCCATTATTTCTATCATAAGCATAATAATATGGACAATCATGTTTATAAAACTTTTACAATGTTCATCGTTATTTGCTTAACGAAATGATGAAGTGCAGCTGATGAGCTGTTCGTCAACACATGTGTTTCCCATTATCTCCAAGCCGACTTTGACATTTTGAGAGAACACTTTATAGCGTGAGGAGTGGAGGAACACATATTTGCAAATTTCTTGATTTTCGTAATGGGTGATGAGAATAATTATTTTGAAGTGGATAGAAATTGCTTGCATTGTTACCGAAATGTGTTAACTGCTATTTTTACGATAGAACATAGTCATCAAAGCTGCAAACCCCCAGCCTATGCAAAACATTCTTTATCACGAATATCTGTCGATTAATAGTAGCTGTTCAAGAGAAATATATTTCTTACAACGTTTTTCTTTTAACATCTTTTTCACAACGTCTTTATCACATCGTCCTCATCACACTGATTATGTACGAAGAGCATGTACATTTAGGACCTGTCCACACGGGAGGCATTTTCTCGCTTTTTATCGAAACAAACCAGGTTTTCAAAAAAAAGTTCCTTATGGGAAAAAAGCGCATTGTGTTTGAAGGATTGCTGTTTGTGGATATGTCATTTCAAAACAAATTTCAACTGCATCTTATATATTGACGAACTTTGGCATCCATTATTAGCTTGATCATCCGATGGGTTATATCATTTGTAAGGTCAATATTTAAAAGCATGCTCACTGAAAAAAGGTAAACGTACATGTAGAATGACTAAGATCGAGAAGGATTTGATCCATTATATTGCGTTTATTTACTGCACAATATATCCCATGTTTCAGCATCCGCAGGAATTAAAACGCGGGTATTTTTTCTCCTAAAATTGTCAAATTTTACACCTAAGAATAGATCAATACAAATGTTTTGTTTTAGGTTGTTACAGGATTTTTATGAATAGACTGCTCATAAATTACTTCAGAGTATTCAATAAAATTCAAGATGATTAGGATCGAGTACAGTATTAAATGTTATAAAATATAAGTCAAAACAGCAACAAAACACTCAAATGGTGCCATTGCATTTTGAATGTGGAGTCGGACCATGCAAGGCGTAGTGAAGATGTAAAGCAACAACCAAATGCACAGTAAACGCGCTTTATAACTTCGCCGCTTAATGCCCGCACGCTTATTACTCCACGCTTAAATTCATTTCTTGGCCATGCTCGCATAACCGCACGCTTAAGATTCTCCACGCTCAAATCGATTTTTTTCACGCTTAAATTATACCGTGCGCACACGCGCTCAATGCCAAGTTATAAAGCGCGTTTACTGTATGTAAACAATTGTGGCCCTATTCAAATGGGCAAAAACTTTGAACCTATTGCACTCGACAATAATTCGAGAAGTGTCGAAACGTTTTCGGTTTTATTGTACATAGACCTATACCAAAGACGAGATGTAAGAAGGATTTCTTCAATAACATTATACCATTGAGAAAAAGACGCCTAGAAACCAAGACCATTTTACGATACTCTTTTCAATCAACGTTCTGGACCCATATTCTCCGCTCCACTTAAGCTTAACCTTACCCCAAAAACCAATTTAAAAGGGTGAGGAAAAGCGTAAGTTTAAGGTTAAGGTTAAAGCGGAGAATATGAGTCCAGGTGTGTGATAATAGAAACGACCTTTGTTGTTCGAGCATATCATCATGCCTAATCTGAGCTTTCCAATCTGCATTGCATTAAAAAAAAACAAAGACGAAACGTCAATTGCGTATCATCTAATATGCCTGGAAACTCATAACAACGTGATCATGACGTTGCAAAAATAATGGATGATGAGGAGAAATGTTGTTTTCATCAAGGGTCCACAACACTTTTCTCCGTAAAGTTTTGAAGTCAATTTTGGATGAGAATATCAAAGAGCATGTACATAATAGATACAATATACATATAACATAAAATATTAGGAAATAATATTTACACATTTTTTTTTAGGATCAGCACATATAAGATTATGTTGATGAATGAATAGTCAACTGTTCCAAGGTTAAAAAAATGCATTAAATTTATGGTTTTAATATAATTTTCAATTAAAATTGGATCGAATGATAGCAATCGCCAACAAATCCAAAAGTTATGTTTAATCTCATGGTTATAAAGAAAGTTCAAACAGCCTTGCACAAGGTCTCTGTATTACTTCTTAAAATGATAATACCTCATCTACTTTTCATTGAACAATTGCTGTAACAACATTTTAAACAGTTTGAACGTTTTAATCCCTATGTGATGCATTGCTCGGTCTTAGCATTCATAGACTAAGAAACCTGATAGAATAATGAGTACAAATAATTGGTTATTATTTTGTATAGTGTACAAGTAAATATGGTTTTAAAACTAGTATATAAAGGGTTAATTAATGTAATGCTGATTTATTCTATTTTTAATGTTACTAATATCTTAACACATAAATCAAACAGCATAAGAAAATGGTTTCGTCAAAGTCAGGTAAAGTTATAGAAATGCATAACAGATATATCTCATATAAATTCAATCATAATTTGCACATAAGATAATAAAGTATGCAAACATTTTAATGACATTAGACGAGGCTCAATGCTCCAAACAGTGATGAAACTTGGTTACATTTTGCAACAAAGGAATAAAGCCAGAAAAACACACTGCATATATGATAATTTCAATGCTATCTATGTTTCACAATTTATTTCTCACTGCTTAGGAACTAATGATACCTGATCCATTTTTTTCAGCATTTTTGAGTGCGACCATATTTTTACAACTCATTCTCCCTCCAATGGTATTGAGCTCAGCTCCAATCAGGGGAATATCAATATGTAGAAGCTCCGGACAAATCGAGCCGAACTTTTGTCTTCTAAGTGGATGGAGAAATGCAAACGTGAATTTTCTTTTACGAGCTATGGAGAGCGATGTGAATTCATCTCTCTTTATTTTGAGAGAGCTGAAAGAAAATTATGTAAGTCATCAACATCTTGTAGCTTATTTCATTTGATTACTACATGGACAGAACTAAGGGAAATTAATAAGCGTTTTGCATTATTCTTTGTTTAATTATAATATATCCAAGCCTTCCACACACGCTCTTCCCAAAATATCTAGCAAAAGGGAAACTGCATCAATCATCTACATGTATTTGTTTAGACTACTTACGCAATTGTAATGATCATATATTATTTTAGTAATGTTTAATGGTGGTTACAAACGTGCTAATATTTCAATTTACAGCCAGCTACATTTGATAAATCTGAGCTCGGTTTACCTGCCTACCCGGGAGTTAACGCCACGCAATATACAGTAAGCTTCCATTTCAATAATATTCATATTTCATTTCTAGCCGTTTCGTAATTAGAATGTTTATTATTAGTAAACTCATTCAAAAAATGACAAAATTAATAAAACGCGTCGGTTTAAGTTTTTGGATATAACTGCGTTAGTGACAACTCATCTCTGAAAATAACTCGTTAGAGATTATGATTATAAAAAAAAACAATAAGCTTTAAATGCTTACTGATAAGTTTGCATTAAATAAACTCATTCCCTGTTTTAAGTTGTGTGTTTGTGAACACCTATCAAATTTCAGGCGATTATCAAGCCGGAGGAAACCCCTTTCAATAAATGTGATTTAAGTGTGATTTTATTTTCTGTTCTAGTACGATGAATGTGATGCGTCATTACTACAAAGACCTTTAATCATTGCACCATTGAAATGTTGCATTTAATAGAAATCACAAATTCCATATCAATTAAATACTGTATGGAAACGTTTCCAATAAATAAATTGTTTGTAAACCTTATTATCTTTTCTAGTTTGATGGCATAATGCGTCACTACTACAAAGACCTCTCTTCGCTCATCAGCATCTGGAGCGTCATGCACGACGGAGAAATCGCTCATAGCAACGAGTTCTCGGGTACTTGGTTTATTTCATTTTTGATATCTTATATTTATGATTATATATTTTTTACATGTATAAAATTGAACAAGATTTACATTGATTTTGACAGATGGTGCGTAGACCATATTGAACGAATTAAGAACATACATTTATTTATAAAGCGATTTTTAACATACATTGACATGAAAATGTTGTATCAACGTTTAAAATAATATTAAAATGTGCGTTTGAATTCTATAATTATCCATAATTTAGTATCGATTACCTTCTTTATTATTGTTGTTAGGTTACTTCACGTGCATGTGGAACAACCTTCTCCGTCTGATCTGCAAAATACAACTAAGCAGCTCACTTCCCAATTCATCCATGGCTCTCTTGGTAGAACGCATAGAAGCATTAGAGTGGTATCATCGCATTTTGAATACAGAGTCGGACCACACACGGAGAATTCGGGATGTCACGTTGTTTTATTATACGGAGATGGTTTTGGAGAGATTCCAGGAGGATGTGAAAGGGTTCAGACAGAGCCGGTTCTGAAAAAGGAGTTTTCGAAATGTGTTATTTTGTAATTTTAATTGGTGCCATTATTTGTTTTATTCAAGATAAAACTTCCTAAATGACTAGAATATCATGTTTATTTCGATTTAGTGACAATGTTACTTATTCACGTAGATAGTGTATGCAACCTAAAACGGGTTATACTTGTATATTTGTAATTAAAACTCAATCACATAGACATTTGCCTATGCCATCCGGCCAAAATCATGATCTGTCAATCAAATGTGTATGTTGACATTTAAGCTTGTAACCGTGGTGACATGACGCATCTGATCAAATTGACTAATATCATATTGAGTATAGCGTATCACGTGGTAACCATTATGCACATGAACGTTACTAGCTGGTAATCATGGTCCAATGTTTCATCGAAAAAAAAGACAAATATAAGAATGTATCAATTCAATGTCTTAAAAAATAATTTGGTGCAGAACTGTCATTTATATGTTACTTTCAACATTTTCGTGCTACTGCAATCTATATGCGTCTTCCAAGCATGTTCATCTTTGAGTCAGTCAATTTTACTTTACATCAAATGTATTAAATGATTTAGCTATCATAAAGCGTTATAAATTACTTACAATAGCTAGCCTTGTATTGGAAACTTTGAATGATCTGTATGAGTGTATAATGAACAAAAACACAATATTTTTTTTGAAAATGAGAGGAAATAGCCTGTGTCCGGGTAGACTCTGCTAAAAAAGAACATAAAGTGTCTCAAATAAATGCTCTTTAAACTATACTTGAACTTTTATTGTTTCGCTTGTTTGTTTTTCATTTTACTAAAATCCCACTTAAAGCTTAAAGATAGTATTTTGTCTATAGATATTCTTAAGGACGTCTAATTGTATTATAAACAAAACCTTTTTTTACACAATACACATCACATTCGATCGATTTTACTCTTATATTTTAAGAAAACATCTGATCTTATCAAACCATTTAAATGACTTGTTTCACAAATTAATTCAAACATATAAACAAATTGAGCATCATTAAAGTATCTTAATTCATACTCTAATCAAGCTTTCAAATTAAAATACTTTATTATTCAGGCCTGCTAACGGGAAATCTTGAGACGAAAAATCATATATGCCAAAATTTACAACGCTATAAAAAATATATACATGAAGGCTTAATGACGTATTTCAATTGATAACAAAATAAATTAAATTTCAAAATCACCAAGAAAAAATCGCCAAGACCCAATCAGATCCCGACAACATTCATATAAAGCACTATGCGGACCGTTTTATGAAATAAAATTATAGTCCTTCGGAAGTGTTTTTTTTTTTGCAATCTTTTTGATCTATGTCAGAAACCGATGGCGAAACGATGTCTGAAAATAAAGACCCAAAAACTTTTATATGGGCGCATATTACAGCCAAAATATGGGTCACAAAATGACGTTAAAATTACGTTTACATGATCAGCCAACGCAAACATAGGTAGCCGAGCACTGGTCGTTTAAAAATAAAATTATCAGCTAAATATAAATGATAATTAAACAACATATTATATGAAAAAAATAACGACCTTCACAGAGACATCAAATTCAACCTGCGGCTCTCTCTGTTCCGGAATTTTAACATAATTATTTTTTTTCACGTCATACTTTTTCATTCGACCTCGAGGAAGTTTATACAAATTACAAATATAATCCAAAATGTAAATATATTAGCTTACTTAATTGAGTGCAATCATCTTTATTTGCAATTACCAAAAGGTGTCATTTTAAATTACATTTAATAACAATTAAAATAAATCACATCATTATTGAAGAAACTTTAATTGGATGTACATGGTCACGACTTATGTATGTTAGCAGCCAACAATAATAAATAAAAGCGAGTTCATCCTTTAGGGTGTGTTTCCACGGCGGTTCTGCAACAAAAGCAAAACACTTTTTGTGTTTCCACGGCGGTTTCTCACAAACCTTTTTTTGTGATCGTACAAGCAT